>CM065459.1:10957469-11169090 GCA_032872475.1 Leptopilina myrica (nomen nudum)
AATGTAAAATGTCAATAAATGTAAAACGAAAGAAATTTTAAAGACAACAAGATCTTTTTTGCTAATATCAAAATTTTTCGAGCTATAATTATATAGGATAAATAAATAAATTTACAGAACAAAAGTTTTTTTTACAATTAAATTTTGGAAAAATAATTAATTTATTTAATTTTAGATTCGATGTGAATAATTTTAATTCCTTCCGCTGGATGATAAAATGATCATTCTAATTGTATAAAACATTTCCGAGCGAGAGCTTGATGATGAAAAAGGGAATAAAGTTAATTTTAAAATAAATGTTCGTCTCTTTTTTTTATCATGTAAGAGATGCTATAAATAGAAAATAAATTTGTGCCCATTGTGACAATTGAGTTTTGAACAAAAGTGATCTAGATATCAGACGACATAATATAAGAGGGGTTGACATAGTGGTGAGGTCTATTTCGGGCGAGGGTTAATATTTGACGCCGCGGGGTCGCCGCGACTAGATCTAAAAATACCAAATCAATATTGCGCTCAAAAAGGCACAGGTATCTGTGATGCTCTTCCCGTTTGCTCGCACTTCAAATCAACGTCTGTTACACACCTTTATTTCTCCCTCCCACTATGCTCGCAATTTTTTTTTTTTTTTTTTTTTTTTTTTTTTTTTATAATAAAAAATTTAAAACGAAACATGAAAATAAATTTTTCTCTTAAATTTGAGACATTATCTGCGTGTTTTCCATTTTTGATGAAATTGTAACTTTTGCCCTCAGATATGCGCCAAGTCTAGTCTGAAAAAATAAATAAAAATATAAATAAAAATATTTTTGAATTTCAAAAAATTTGCATCAAAAATTGTTTCTCTCTCATTTACGACATAAATATAGTCTAAATAGAACAACATTTGTGGAGTAAAGAATAATTTAATCGTCTGACAATAATGTCCTTTCTCTACTTAAAATGCAAAAAAAAAATGTCTAGACCGCCACGATATTCTCTTTATTTATTAAAATTAACTTCACCCAGTGAACTCATTTAGTTCGTGTTCGAAAAAAGGAACCTTAAAACAAGCGATTAAACTTTATGCAAAAAGAAATTCCTTAATGTCTGACAGAATATTCATTTTTCTACTTAAAATCGAAGTGAACAATTTTTTTATTTCACTTTTTCCATCTATTTAAAAAGCTTTTAGCAAAATTTTATTTTCTATAAAAAAAATATATCTTATTAATTAATATATTCGCTAATAAATTAATGTTCAGTGTAGAAAAAATCCTTATCTGACTACATCGAACTTTTTCTACTGCTAATAAAAATTTTCAATTTTTTTTTCTCACTTTCACCCTAATGTAAAATTAAAATTTTATTTTCTTTATTTTATGTTACTTAGAATCTTGTCTGGACTTTAATGAAAATTGGAAAATTAATGTTTTTGCACTTGCACTACAATTAAAATTAATTTTTTTCACTGACACTGACAAAAAGTGTTTTTTCACTTATTACATTACAATTAAAATTAATTATTGTCACTGACTCTGACAAAAAAAAGTTTTTTTTACATAAAAATAAAAATTTTTTCACCCTCATTTCCATGAAAAAACTAAAATTAATTTTATTTATTTATACTTTCACTTTTGATTTAAAAATTAAAAAATTTATTTTAAAAAATTAGTTTTAGGAAAAGGTATTTTTTGGTAAAAATATAAGAGACTGTTAGTAAAATAAAATTTTAGTTTTTCTGAAACTGACAGCGTTAGTGAAAAAATTATAATTTCGATTTAATTTTATTAACTAAAAAAAAAGATAGTCTGAAAAAAACAGTTCCTTTTCCACTGAAAATAATAAATTGTCTCGAAACGAAGAATATCTCGACAATAAAAATTAGTCTAGCATAATAGGATTTTTTACTACTTAAAAAACTTTTTAAAAAAATTTTTTTATTAAATTTAAAATTTAATTTACCTTATATTTTTAATAAAAAATCTTTTTTGACAAAATAAATCTAAAATCTATCGGTATTTTTAAAAAGAAATAAGTACCAAAGACCAATGTCAAGAGCATGTAAAATTGCATTTCATGATATGTAATATTTCAAGAATAGTCACGCACGTGTGAATTGTTTAGCTTTCAATTGAAAATTCTCATAAAGTTGAAATTTTATCTCAAAAAACATTTTCAACTTCTCTATTGTTTCTAAAACGCAATTGTACTTGGATATTAAATTTACATGTAAGTTCTGTTATACAAGAACGTAAAAAAAATTAATAATAAAATATTTTAAAAACTATACATATTATGGAAATTTTATTATTGTTTCTTAATGTTTTTCTTAATATTATTTCTTATATTATTATTTTATATTTATATATTTATATATTATATATATATCTGCCTGTTAATAATATTTATTTTAATATTATTATTATTATTCTTATTATTATCATAATTATTATTTATTTTGTTCTGCGAATGTCTTTTCATTGTATTGAATTTTTATTAATAAAAAACCTACATTATTTCATATTATTTATAAATGAAAATAAAATAAACAAATAATTATAGAAAGATGGATTTTATCAAATAATTAAAATAGAATTTTTATTTTACTTTTTTATTAATGTTATTTATGAACAATATTAACGTCTGCTGGCATTATTTGATATTTTAAAATAAAAAAGAAATTTATACCAAATGTATAATTAGCAAATCAACGAAATTGATTTCATCATTTTATTATTAAGTTGTTATAGTATCGCTAATAATAGCGAAATGCATTTTTAAAACATTTTAAGCGCGCGATTAATATTTGAAATATAAACCGTACTCGCGCATTCTACACGAATTTATAGAAGTTTACATTATCAAGCATGCTAAAGACTATAAATAATCTATAACAGTTATATTCATAAAGACTATAAATAATGCTAAAGTAATATTGGAACTCACTGAAATTGATTTATTATTCTCAATTTTATTCTATTAAAAACTAAAATAACATTTCAGACTTTTAAAGGAAAAATGACAGTTTCAATTAAGATATTTATTTTAATCCTTTCGCTAAGCGAATGAAAAATCAAATATTTCCCATTTAAAATTCATAATTCTAAATCCAACGATCATTCAATAGAAGAAAAAAACGTGAATTCGCTAAATTAATTAAATAAAACACTAATTTTTTACTGAACTCTTTTATCTATAATGTATTTTTGCAACGAAAATTTATTTTTCCTTCAGTGTAAAGAGAAAAAAAAATACTAAACCGAAAAAATTCATTTAAACGGAAGTTTTATTATTTCCCAAAGAGTCATAAAATTACATAGTACGTAAATTATTTTTCAATAGTATAATTTTTTTTTCTTTCATTTTTTTATCACAGGTGAAGATCATTCACTTCATTTTTTTGTAAACATAAAATTCATACGACGAGCATAACACAATAAACACATTTCGAGTCGAAAATAATCTTAAAAAAGAAAAAAAAAACAGTCACACTAAATATTTGTATAAAAATCACTTTTATACAATATTTTTCCAAATTTTCAATCACTCCAAATCTAAATAGAAATATTGATCGTTTCATTCTATTGCTGAAGAAAATTTCATGAGAAAACTTTCCTCAGCTCATTTACAATTATGACGAAAATTATTAATTTACAATAATTGTTTTCAATTTTAATTCGAATTGGCTCTTTAAAATCTTTCTGATATGTGAAAATTTGTTTCGGTAGAATCTACATTATAAAAATTCAAATAAAATTTCCATACAGTTTTTATCACATTTTTCATGAATTGCACTAAAAACATTTTTAAAAAGAATTTTTTCTACTCTTTCCCATATCATTCATAAACATACAGACACAAATAAAATCCATTTAAAACATTAAAATCATAATTTTCATAACAATATTTTATATATATATACTTAAATACGCATTTTTATAATAAAACATATAGATCGCAAAGTAAAAAACATCATTCTCGCTTCTAAAAATTGCATAATACATTTCAAAGAGTATTGAAAGACATGCGATTAATTTTCACAATGATGCTTGGAAAATTAATTCGTAAAGTTAACATAAAAAAAGAAAACAATCGAAAAATTTATAAAATTTGGTTCCTTTCTTTTATCTATAGTACATAATAAAATGGTACACCTGTGAAAAATGGCGTGGTGTAGACATTTTTGTAAAAAAATTTTATTCTTGAACACAATAAATCTTTAAAACTATATATATTAATCATAATTTATAAGATTTTGATCGTAGAAATAACAAATGTAGAAAATTAATAATTAATAATCATTGAGGAAGAAATCAATAATAATTAATTTACAGATAAATAATTTATTTATAAATAAATTAACTTATTTATAAATAAACTAACAATTAATCTTCAGGTTTTTAAAAATTTCCAATTTCAAAAAACAAAAATTGGCAAAAAAAGAAAATTTCTCCGAATTGAAAATCACCTTTTTTTCTTATTAACCTGTTAAGTTAATCAACTCTTTTCTCTATTTTCTTAAAAGAATCAGTAATAAAATATATGATGATAGAGATATTTACAAAATTAGAATTATAATATTAGAATAAAAATAATTTTTCAAAATGCATTCCTCAGAATATACTTCATTGCATTTCCGATGAAAAATGCTTTTTATGTAAATATATAATTATAAATGATTCCAGTCCATTTTTTTTATCGTATTAGTACAAGGCAAGTCTCACAATTGACTCTAAAAATTCCTCGAGACAATTAAATTTTATTTCCCACACATAATATGCGGGGAAATAAATTTTCTTCTCCATATTTTCGAATTTGAAAGAGTGAATATTTTGCGTGAGTATTGTTCTTCTTTTTTTTTAATAAAGAATTCTTTTTCCTGTATTCGTTGAAAAATAGAATCAATAAAATTATGATTATTTATAAAATATATTCTTTTCTTTGTGGTCGAAAAAATCTTTTTTTTTGTCTAAAACAATTTTTTTCAAAATTGAAAAGCACAATTTAATTACTTTCGACCACATTCGGGATCTTGATCTTTTGACTTGCTGGGACCACTTCCATCTTTTGAGCCAAATCCATTGGCCATGTGATGATAATTAAGTTTCCATTCGTTTTGAGCTGGTGAATAATCCAAATGATCGTATTCCATTTCGGCAGTTTTATGTTTTATATCCTCATAAAAATGCTCGCCCTTCTTGCTGTCCATCTCGTCAATACTATAGTATATATTTACATTGGGATTTCCCAAATCTGCCTCCTTATTTTTTTGAGGCGCTGAATGATCGTACGATCCGTAGGCTCCTGAAAAATGTTCATTTTTATTTCGTAACTATTGTTTATCATTTAAATTTCTAAGTAATTTCATATTTTTTTAACTTTGTAGTAAAACTAGAAAAAAGTTTGCAAAAAGCAATCTTTTAATTTACTGAATATTTTTTATTGAATAAATTATTCAGAGTTGCTACAAAAAATTAAATTTGTTTTTTCCTGACTTTTCCCTGATTTGCAGACAAAGTTTAATTATTCTTACAAGTAATAAAATTTTCACATAAATTCAATTATTTAAAAAAATAAAATTCGTCCCAAGAATTAAATGATTTACATAGAGAATTCAATGGTTTAAATAAAAAATACATAATTTATTAAGTATTTAAATGTTTTACAAAATTGAATTCTCATAAAGAAGTTTATCGATAAATTTTTTAATAATAATTGAATTTTTTCGTCGACTTTTAATAAAATTTTCAAGAATTAATTTTTAAGGAATTCCATTAAAATTATATTGAAAATACAACTGAAATTCCTGTGATAATTTTTATTATTTATGAATATAATTGATGAAAAATTTGTAAATAGTTGAATTTCTGTTAAATTTTAATTATTTATTAAAATAATTTGATGTTTGTTTAGAATATTATCAACATTTTTTTATATAATTGAATTATTTTGACAAATTTTATTAAAATAGTAGATATTAAAAATTATTGAATTGAGGATAATTTTTTTATTTTTGCCAGGAATTTTGTTAAAATGTGTTAAAATAATTAAATTTTGTAGAAGAATTGTATTACTTTTAAAAATAAATCAATTTTTACAACTATTTGTAACTTCTCTAAAATAAAATTTTTTTCCAGTTATTAAAAAAAATCCCTGACTTTTTTCTAAATTCTCAGACTTGTGGCAATCCTGTTTTTACATATTAATTTATTTTTTCCTTAAATTTTATCACTAAATTTCTCTTTCAAGGTGAATTTTAATATTGAATTTTTTCAATTTTATAATTGAACAATTTTATTAATAAACTACTTAAATTATAATAACAATAAAATACTATAAAATAAAAAAGTAATAAATAATTTCATTCCTTATTTTACTATTAAATTTTATTTTTTATATTTGAAAAGAGTTGAAAATGTATAGAAAGCAGGAAACAAAAAATTAGTAAAAAGAAATTTTTTTACCTCTGCAACTTTCATCGTCATCATCATGTCCTCCGAGTTTCATTTTCTCGATATTTATATTTTTCCTGCTAAGATCGTTCCTAATCTGAACATTATTAAGTAACGTCGCAGTTCCATCATCAAACCTGGATGATCCTTGATAAGAATACACAGGATTATCGAATTGTGTTCGGTCTACAATTCATAAAAAATGAGTTTTTTTCAAATTCCAATTTAATGTGTTAGTGATTTCAATGAGTATTTAAATCGAAATGAATTCATTTTTGAGGAAGGACAATAAATAATAATAAAAAGTAAAAAGTAAATAAAAAATAGAAATATGGAGTGAATAAAAAATACGAAATAATTAAAAAATAATAAATATGGAGTAAATCAAAAATAATAAAAATGGAGTAAATAGAAAATAGAAAAGAATAAATATGGAGTAAATGGAAAAAAATAATTATGGAATAAATGAAAAATAATAAACATGAAGTAAATGAAATATAATAAATATGAAGTAAATGGAAAATAATACATTAGGAAAAAATTTGGTAATGATTTAAATTAATTTCGAAAGAAAAAAAATTAATTTTTACGAACCTGGTGGTGTTACTGGTTCGGCAATATATTGAACTTGAACCATTTCTTTTTTGAGATCAGCAACACGTCTGCGATGATAGAACCAAGCAGCAAGAGAAATTGCAATTACCATAATTGCAGCAAAAACTCCTGCAACAATACTTCCAATGCCCGCTTCTTCTTTTTCTTGAATATTTCTAAACATTAAAGGTTCATCGCAATTTGAGCCTGAAAAAAGAAACAATATCTAGTCAATTTATAGTAAACAAAAAAGTTTATTATAATCAAATTGTTCTAAACTTTTGAACATTCAAATTCACTATTGTTTTCTGATTAAACATTTTCAAAAATTAAAAATAAAATAATTAAAGCATTTACAGAAAGGAATTTTGCTAGTTAGCAAAGTTAGTTCTACAAAAAATTCAAATTTTAACGAAGAATAAAAAAAAATTAAAGGTGGAAGAAGTTAACAAAATTTTTAATTTTAATAAAAAAAAATTGTCGTTCAATTGAACGTTCAAACTTTAACAAAGCTTATCTAATTTTTGTCCATATTTATTTTCCCTTTTCGGAATATTTTAATACGATTTTCGCAAACAAAATTTTATTTTTATTTTAATAAATAAAAAAATTTTGAATTCCCTTTTCTTTGCATTTTTCAAATTTATATTCCAAGAGAAAGAAAAACTATCTACCTGTGAATCCGTGTTTGCAAATACATCCTTTAGCTGGATGGCAAATGAACCAATCGCTTTTGCATTCACAGGGTTTCATGCAGTGATCTCCGTAATATCCTTCAGGGCAAACTGAAAAAATTTTTTTAATTTACAATCTACAGGAACAAATAAACCATTTACAAAAATATCAGTAATTATAAAATATAATTAATTGCAAATTTAATTTAACTCAGTTTTCACGAAATCAATTAAATTAATCTAATATTCCAAAAGAAAATTATATAATTATTTGAAAAATTAATCTAATATTAGAAACATTGTTAATTATTTACATAATTAATTTAATTTACTAAAACAAAAATTATCAAATATTTTTAAATGAATTTAATATTAGAAAGAAATGTTAAGGCCATTTGAATCATTATGACGTCACAGTTTGTGTAAAGAAATAAAGAATGTGTTTCTAACTCTGTGACGTCATAATGGTTTAAGTACACTTAAATATTTGTAAATTAATTACTTTAATTTGATATTAATAAATTAGTGAATAATTAATGTAATTAATTAAACTGAATTAGTTTCATTTAGGTAAATTAATTTATAATTCATAATTTGTCAATAAAAACAATAAATTAACATACTTTCAGTACATCTTGTGCCAGCCCAGCCTGGCATACATTTACATGATCCATCGTGGGGTCTGCATTGCCCATGATTTTGACATTTGCAATGTTGTGTGCAATTAGTGCCATACGTTCCTTCGGGACAGGGAATTTGACAATGATCACCTTGCCATCCTGGGAAGCATTGACATTTTCCTAAAAAAATTAAATATTATAATATATTAAATATTTCGTTGAAAAATTATTGAATAATTGAATTTTCAATAGTGATCAATCTTCGATTCAAAATTTAAAAATGAAAATAAAATAATGTATAAAAGAAACTAATTCTCCGGATTTTTTCATAACAATTTTTTTTTAATTCAACTAATTTGAATATTTTCAATTTTCTGAAAATACACATTTGGATGAGTTTTAATTGAAACTTTTTTAAATTGAATTCTAATAAATTCTAAAGAAAAATCTTAAAATAAAAATTAGTTTTAAAAAATTGTATATGAAATAATTTTTAAAAACGTATTTTTTTTTTACTTTTTTAATTATAATTTATTTCGATTTCAAATATTTTCAATACTTTTAATTACATATTATTGAAAAATCAAATTTGAAAGAGTTTTAAATGAAAAATGATTAAAGAATTGAATTTTCAGAATTTTTATTGATTTCAATTATTTTATTCAAATAAAAAAAATAAATTTCAAATAAAAATTAATGAAAATCATTTTTTACAAATTATACTAAAATAATTTTTTAAAAACTAATTCTCATGATTTTTGCATTTCATTTTATTTTCAATTTAATTATAAAATAATTTTTAGGATTTTTTCATTCTACTTTTTTTCAATTTCAATTATTTCTAATACTTTTAAATTACATATTTCTGAAAATTCAAATTTGAAAGAGTTTTAAATAAAAAAATTATTAAATAATTGAATTTTCATAAATTTTATTGATTTCAATTATTTTATTCAAATAAAAAAATTAATTTCTAATAAAAATTAATGAAAATTATTTTTTTTATACTATACTAAAATAATTTTAAAAAAACTAATTCTCATGATTTTTTCATTTCATTTTATTTTTAATTTAATTATTTTCAATATTTTTATTGGCATGTTTCTAAAAAATCAAATTATGAAGAAATAATTACAAATTTTTTTAAATAATTTAATTCTCAAAAATTCTAATGAAATATCTTCGAACGATAATTGTAAATTAAAAATTACTTTACAAAAATTATGATAAAATATTTTTTAAACTAGTTTCTTAAATTCCGAGATATGATCAATGGAATTAGTTAGATTATTTATTAATACGATTATTATTAAATTCAATTTCCTAATTAATATTTATACAAATTTACCTGTGACATAATGACATTCGCCACCATTTTTGCAGGTACAATGTTTAGCACAATTCATTCCATATCGACTTGGAGGGCAAGGATGTTCACAAGTAAGTCCCAAGTAACCTGGTCTGCAAATGTATTCTCCAGTGACATGATCGCAAGTCATGTTTCCTGAATAATTAATAAAATTTTATTAATATATTTAATCAAATAATTTCTCTTAATTAATTAACATAATTTTTATAAAATTCAAAAAGAAAAATTAAAAATATACACAGCGATGTATTTGACATAAATAACATTCACGAACATTAAAGCTGTAAAGAATTATTATTTATTTCTTATTCATATTATTGAATGGTAGTAATTATAAAATGCAAATTAAAAAATATAAATTAAATATAAATGATAAATTCAAACTATAATAATAATGTCAGTAAAAATAACAATAATTATTATTATTAATATTTTTACTTTTATTATTGTTATAAATATAATTTTCGTCAAAATAGAAAACAACGTTTGGAATTTTCAAATTGTTAAAAAAAATGTACAGTTAAAAATTAAACTTATCCCAATTATAAAATTTCAAATTTCGAAACCAAAATTATCTAATTATTTTTTTTTCTGCGGATAAAAATTTTTTAGTACTCTATTGTCATCATTAGATTAATATTTCACGCACACATGCCTTTTATTAAATCCCAATTAGTGACAAAAAATAAAATTCCCCGTGCACAGCAATATAATTTCAAAACAAAACAAAAAAAAATTGAATGAAACACGCCGCAAATATTTAATGAAAATATATATATATAAACAATGTGAAATTATTCTGCTGAATAAAAAAGATTTTATATTATGATTTCTTACATAAATATTATATAAAATTGAATGATGTAACACAGATATAAATGTACATATACACAAAATTGATGGGTTGGATCGTCCAAACTGTGGGAAAAAAAGCTTTGAAAAATATACTCACATATCTTTTCCTATTGGCAAATCGATGAGAGGCAGAAAAGAGAGAATCGTTTTTTTTAGTGTATTTTCATTTTTTTTCAATTAACGTGCTATAAGGACAAAATTAAACAAGGAAACAAGCAATTTTTTTCTACTGCAATTTTCTACCATTACCTTCACACCTTTTATTTAGCGTTAGAACCATTTTCCATTCAAGCAATCTAATTATCGTCGCTTCTTTAATTTTACCCGCATTGAGGAATAAATTACTAACAAAAAAAAATTTTATTCAAATAAAGACTTCTTTCATTTTACTCACATCGGGAAACAAATTAGTGATAAAAAATTTAATTTAAATAAAGACTCGAAAAGGTCAAAAATAGCAACGAGTGATGTATAAAAATTATTTTCAAAACAATGATCAAAATAATTATTCAAAATAATTTATGATAAATTATATTGAAAGTTATAAAATAAAAGAAGAAAATTTTATCAACTATTTTCAGAATAATCTTTCAACAAAATTAATAATTATACATTATAATGAACGTTAGAAAAAGTTTAACTATTTTGAATAATTTTTACAAATAAATGGATACAAGCAATAAAAATATATTTTATTTTTACTTTAACTTATTTTTTATTCTTTTTAATTAGAATTTACTTTTAAGTTTTTTACTTCTTTTTTTTATTTTTACTCTTTTCTTTTATTTTCATTGTTATTTTAATAACAAATTATATTTATTTTTAATCATAATACCAAGTTCGTTACTCAAAAAATTGTCTACACATTCGACTAATAAACAATAGACACAAAAATAAAAAAAGAAAACAAAAAATAAGTGCGTGACAATTGAAAATGTTATTAATTTTGAAATTAAATTAAAAAATTGTATCAATTTACGCGACGCAATTTTGAAGCGAATCGACAGGAAGTTGTAATTAGGAACTAGGAAATAAGTGGAACTACAGTGTATGTATGATGAAAATGAAGAAATAGCGAATAATGAAAATATGTCCAAATATACCATTCACCGAGATTAAATAAATAGAAATAAAAATTTTTTTGCAATAATAAATAATATTGTGAAAAACAAATATTTTTTCAATTTCCTTACCTTGAGTTTTTTCAGGACATTTTTCTTTACATCCAACACCATAATATCCTTCTTTGCAAGGTTGATTACAGTCTGGACCTTCCCATCCTCGGGAGCAAACACAAACTCCCGTGTTTGCGTCACACGAACTATTGTTCTTGCAGTTGCATTGTTCGTGACAATTTTCTCCATAATGTCCAGGCGGACATTGAGTTTCGCATTTTATTCCTATATATTCATTTCTTTTTTTATTATCATCAAAATCTCTGCCAAAATTTTCATTTCATTTTGCATTCAATTTTTCTTCTTTTCGATTTACATTGATGTTTTGCTTATTTTATATTTTATTCAATTCATTTATTTTTACGATTTGATTTTATTTATCTCTATTTATTTTTTATTTTTACTTTAATTTATTTTTCACTTTTTTAATTAGAATTTACTTTTATTTTTTTTTGCTTTTAATTTACTTTTTTTACTTTTTAGTCTTTCTATTATTTTTTGTATTTTTAATTAATTTAATTACTATTAATTACTTATTCTTAGATAATTTAATAAATTAATGTAAAGAAATAAAACAAAGTCAAATAAATGATAATGATTTTTTTGATTGGATTAATTTTAACGAAAATCATTTAAAATAACCAAATATACAATAAAAAAGAATGAAAAATGTCTTTTTTTTCAACAAAATGAGATGAAAAATGTAATTTTGCGAATGCGCCTGATGGAAGATCGAAAATTTTACGAACCTCGCCATTCAGGCTTGCAGATACAACGACCAGTTGCTGGATCACAGTCAATACTATTGTCGGGATTACAATCGCAGACCTGCGAGCAATTATGTCCGAAGAATCCTTTATCACATCGGGTTTCACAATGTAAACCAGTGAACCCAGCAGCACAGGTACAGGAGCCTGTGCGTTTTACAAAAAACCACGTTTTTTTCTCTATTTTTTTTGTGCTTTTGTGCAATCAACAATATTAGGATTTTAAAGACAGAAAATAGTGCGAAAAACTTGACACAATTCAGGTGCAAAAAAGAAGGGCAAAAACGGAAAAACAGATCCTTATTCCAAATTTTTAAATGCGATAAAATAGAAAAGTTGATTGTGAATTTTGAAAAATATACGGAGAAAAAAGAATTTTGTTTCATATTTTCTCGAACTAATTATCTTTTTATTCTTTTTCTTTCTTTCTTTCTTTCTATTTTTATTTTTTCTAATTTCTACTTTTTTAAACTTTTTTTACGAATTTTTCTACAAATGAAATTTTTATTCCAATCAACTTTCATTTAGAAAAATCCTTGTTTTAAAAAATGTTTGCATACTTGAGCAAACTTTTAAATAAAATAGACAATATTTTTTCAATTCATAACTAAAAATATTTAACTCAAAACCTAATTCTATAGAATTCGAATTCAATTCGTTTGAAAATTAACTGAAAGAATTTTAAAACGAAAGAAATAAAGAAACTTGATTGAAATTTTCGACAAATATTCTAAATTTCGAACATTAAATACAAGTAAGAAGTTTGATTTACAAATTACGACGATTGCTGACGAAACAATTGTTATTGATTATTCAAGTGACACAATTCTCGATTTAAATTCTTTTTTCTCTCAACGTATATATGTACAGATTGTTCATTATCGTGCTCGAGATAATATTACACAAGTTGAAAGATAACAACAATAAAAAAACAATGTGTAAAGCATGCTTCCAAGAAACTTTCGTGAAAATATCGAAATTCGAATTAAAAGAAGAAAAACATTTATCAAAATAAAAATCCACTATTGTAACCCACAAGACCAAAAAAATCCGGTGAAATACGATTGAACTAAAGTTTTCAATAATTCCAAACTTCGATTTGGCTAAAAAGAATTTTATGATTAATTTTTGTTAAACAAATTTTCTTTTTTAGTTTCAAATCTGAAATGTAGAGGAAATTTCAAAATATGCTAAAACATAATGAGCGGGTTACAAGTAGTATTATTATCCAACTTTCTAATTAATATCATTACTGGAATTGGAGACATGCTTTTTATTAGCTGTGCGAGAAGGAAAAAAATTGTATCTAATTAATATCAAAGCTAATATTGTGAAAGAAAAATAATGTCCCTTACCATTCTGCGGATTGCAGGCCGCATTATTTTTGCACTGGCATTTATTTTCACAATCCAGACCAAAGAATTTGTCATTGCAAGGACGATCACATAAGACACCAACCCATCCTAATAAAATTGCAAGTATACAAATAAATCTACTTTTTTACTTACCTTTTTTTCTACATGTACAATTTTAATTTACTTACATTTAGAAAAAAAAAAGAAACGAAAGAAGATCAGATAATTTCTATTTTTTGGAGACAAAAAAAAGGAAAAAACCAACTAACCTGCGGTACAATTGCATCGACCATTTTCCTTAAGACAATTGGCACCATTTTTACAGGCACATTTTTGCGCGCAATCCTCGCCGTACGTATTTTCAGGACATTCCTGACTGCAGTCTTCGCCACGGAATCCGGCAGCGCAAATACAAGAACCATTCACCGGCGAACATTGGGAATTATTTTTGCATTTGCATTTATTCTCGCAATTCTTGCCGTACATTAATAATGGACATGGTCGGGAACATGTTTTTCCACCCCAGCCTGGTTTGCACATGCACTCACCGTCCCAGGGATGACAGAGTTCTGTATTTTCTTTTGTACATTGACAGACCTGTGAAAAAATTGGAGTTTAATAAAAAAAAAGAATTGTAGGTAAAATTTTCAAATTACAACAGTTGAGTTTATCAATCATAGAACAGTAAATTTATGAATAAAATTCACTGATTGTTCGTCTCTCTTTTTTTGTAGATAAATAAGTGTAGAGAAGAGAATTTGAACCTTTTCGCAATTCGGACCATACTGTCCATCGGAACATGCTCTTTCGACACAAAATCTCCCCCTCCATCCCGGACTGCATTCACATCTGCCATCAATTGGATTACATGAAGCCCCATTTCGACAGTTGCATCGACTTGAGCAATTCTCGCCGTATTTACCCTCGGGACACTTCTCGTAACACTGCGAAAAAAAGAATTATTTACTATTTTTGTACCTGTGGAATTTTACTTACATTTTTTGAAAACGAGAATTTCGAAAGAAATGAAATGAGGAAAAATTATAATTAATTTATTTTCATATTTACTCCAATTACTAAAAATTTACTATCCAGGTTTATTATTATTTACTACTTTTGTACTTGTCGAATTTTACTCAAATTTTTTGAAAACGAAAATTTAAAAAGAATTGAAATTAGGAAAAATTATAATTAATTTATTTTCATATTTACTTACTTTATCGCCTTTAAATCCTGGCTTACAGACGCAGTTACCAGAAATATGATGGCAAGACGCGCCATTATAACAATCGCAGATCTTTGTGCAATTATTACCCCAGTTTCCGTCGGGACATCTATTCGCGCAGACTGAGCCCTGTAGGGAAACAAAATTGATTAAAAAATATATAGAGAAAACTTTCTTGGCAAAAAGAAAAAATTTAGACAAATACTAAAATTTTCTTTCAACTCACCACCCAGCCGGAAGTACAAATACACTCTCCAGTTCTGGGATTGCATGAACCGCCGTTTTGACAGCGGCATTCGGATTTGCATTCTTCGCCGTGTTTTCCATCAGGACAAAGGTCCATGCAGCTGTGAAAGACACAAAAAATGAGAAAAAAAAACAATGAAAGAAGAACTATTTTCATAATGAGGAAGAAAGAACAGAAAGAAATAGAAAAAGGAAAGAAAGAAAAATAGAAAAAGGAATAAAGGAAAAATAAAAAAAGGAAAGAAGGGAAAATAAAAAAGAAAAGAAGGAAAGAAAGAAAAAGAGGAAAAAGGAAAGAAAGAAAAATATAAAAAGGAAAAAAAGAAAAATAAAAAGGAAAGAAGAAAAAATTAGAAGGGAAAAATAAAAAAAGAAAAGAAGGAAAGAAAGAAAAATGGAAAAAAGAAATAAAGGAAGAAAGAAACATGAAAAATAAGAAAAGGAAGAAAAATGAAAGAGGGATGGTAGAAAGTATTAAAACAAAGAAACAAAAAAAAACTCACAGTGGTCCAGTGTACCCGGGAGTACAGTGGCATTCACCAGAAATATGATGACAACTACCACCATTATGGCAGCGGCATTTTTCAGCGCAATTTTGCCCATAACTATCGGGGGGACATCTTTCATCACACGCTTCACCCTCCCAGCCACGTGGACATATGCATTTTCCATCGAACGGATCACAATTGGCGCCATTTCTGCAATTACAGTCCTTTTTGCAGTCCTTCGCCCACTTGCCAAATGGACATTCTGCGAAAAAGAGAGAAAAATAAATAAATCATCGAAACTAAAAGAAGGAAAACTCAATTGACAAAACGCATAAAAAATGAATCTAAAAAAAATCATTTTTTTATTTTATCATTAAGAAAATTAATCATCTAAACGAGAAAAGAGAAAACTTCCAATTGAAAAAATTCGTGAATAAAATAAAATCCAAATTTATTCAAAGTAGGCAAATAAAATAATAAATTAGCCAAAAAACGAAAATAAACGGTAAATAAGTAAAAAAAAAAGGAAGAAAAGTAAACAAAAAAAGAGAAAAAAAACAAAAGCAATAATAGTGAACAAGAAAAAATCATCGAAACTGAAAGAAGGAAGTCACAACTGAAGAAATACCATCAAAAGAAATATAAAATCAAAATTTATTCAAAGTTGACAAATAAAATAAAAAATAAGAAAAAATAGAAAATAGTAACTAAAAAAAAGAAAAATAAACAAAAAAGATGAGACAAATAAAAGAAAGGAAAAATAAATTAATAAAAAAATAATTATCGAAACTGAAAGAAATTAATCACAACTGAAGAAATGCATAAAAAAATGAAAACAAAATTTATTTAAAGTAAACAAATAAATAAACTAATAAACAAATAAGTAGTAAATAAAGTAAGCAGAAAATAAGTAAGAAAAATATAAAGAAAAACAGAAAAAAGTAAATAGAAAATAAGAGATAAATAAACAGAAAAATAAAACTCAGCGAAAGAAATAAATAACAAAAAATGAATCACAATCAAAATTATTTTCAGACAAAATTAAGATAAAATTTTTCATTGAAAATTAATAAATAACAATGCTTCGATAATCTACAAAATAAGAAGAAAGAATCTATCTCAAAAAAATAAGAGAAAAAATAAGAAGAAGATTGTGACCCTTCACTTTGTACTTGATAAGAAATGAATCAGACAATTTTTCACTCGTTATTGATAAAATGACTCACTTATAATTAATATTCTTGTTATTTGTATGACAATATATTTGATAACTCGGCAAAAGAGGGTTGTTTAATAATTTAATAGTTTCGCTGGAATTTTGTGTAGAAACTAGAAAGAAATTTTTTTTTTTAATTTTTATTTCAATTTTTATTGAAATAATATAAACTTACTGATATCGCAAAGTGGACCACCATATCCTGGTTCACAAGTACATACGTCCGGAGCGGAGCATGTGCCATGACGACAATCCTCCGAACAAATTGGAATACACCGATCTCCATCTGTCGTTAAGGTGTAACCTTTGCAGCATTCTTCGACAGGTTTCGCTTTCGTTAACGTCTGTAAGTGGAAAATAAAGGGAAATTAATAGATATCCGTTGTTTATTTACTTCATTGACAGAATATTTAATTATTTATTTACTTCGTTATTTAGTTACTTCATTACTCACTTTTTTTCTTTTATATTTATTTACATCGTTATTAATTTTTTCACATTTTTGATTACTTATTTCGTTATTTATTCACTTTATTTATGCTACTGATCAGAAAATTTTGTTCTATTTGAAAATAATCTTACTATGCAAAAAACAAAAATTAATTATTTCTTTTTGCAAAATAATTACAATCACGATCGAAATTGACAATTATTTTCCAAATAAAAAATTGTCTTGTGGATTATTTTTTATTTATTTAAAAATAATGTTTAGATCCAGAATTCTATTTTCTATCAAAAAATAAATTCTTTTTTCACAAATTAGTAGAAAATAAATTTTGTCTTATCAAATAGTTTCTTTTCTGTACTTGAACTATAAGAGCTTGTTATCGAACATTTTTTTATCTACTTAAAAATAAATTCTTTGCCACGAAAACTATTTTTACTTCTTTTCATTAACCTTTCTACTTTTACTTCTATTAATAAATAATAAATAATAAATAATAAATATTAAATAATAAATAACAAATAATACATAATAAATAATACATTTATTCTAATAAGGAATATATTTTTTTCTACTTATTACGAAAAATTATCTTTCATATAACATTTTAATCTGTTTATTTTTTTAAACAAAATTAAATAATTTTATTTTATTAATTAATTAATTATATTTAAATTAAAAATTATTTTCAGTGAAAATGAAATTTTTAAATAAAACTGCAGATTTAAAATACCAAATGTATCTTTAAAAAAATATACAATTTTTAAACTATTGAAAAAAATTCGTGAAATTAAAAATAATAATTGACTCTGTCAATTAGAAATAATTATCACCTTTATTTTATAATTAATGCTTGAAATAAATTGAGAAAAAAAGTTTGAAACGCACCTGAATGTTATATACAGTCTTGTAAATTAGTTTGTAGTTTGAACACCTAGGCGGAAAACGGATGCACCAAATGTGTTCTCGTTCCATATAAGGCTTCTGTTCCGATACCTTAACCGTAACTTGATATCTGCAATAAATGACAATTTTAATATCAAGAAAAAATAAATTCCTTAACTATTTAAAAAAAAAATTCCATTAGAATTACTCAAAACATTACACAATAGTACACAAAGCAAAAGATTTTACACTCAGTCTACTAAACATTTTATTTGTTTGAAATAAATTTTTATTGGTTCAGGGAAATTTTATTTGTTTGAAATAAATTTTTTTTGCTTCAAGTAAATTTTATTTAGTTCAAATAAATTTTTACTAATTTAAGTAAATTTTATTTGTTTCAAATAAATTTTGATTGATTCGAGTAAATTTTATTCAGTGCAACTAAATTTTCTCTGATTCAAATATTTATTTCTCGAATAAATTATACTTTGTTTGAATAATATTTTTCTTCGGTTATACAAGTGAAAATATTTTTAAACAATTTTTTTAATTAACAAAAAAAAAGAAAATTGAAACTTACTGTTCTTGTCTGGTACAGACATTGGGTCCTTCTAATCCATAACATGTTATACTAAAAATTATTAGAATTATTGCAAATGTAGGAGACAATTTTTTACTGAGAGAATACATTTTTATTTTTGGTCTAATTTCTTTTTTTGTTGTTTGTTTCTTGAAACTCGAAAGTCGAGCTTTTACTTTTAGCCTCGATCTGGCATCTCAATTTTTTATCCTCGATCCACGTTGTGGAAATATTTGATAAACAAATACACCAGGATTGGTAGGAATTTTTTTTCAACCTGATCCATCGACAGTTATCATATTGGCTCTGCAACATAAAGAAAAAATATTCGAAATTAGTTTTAATTACTCAAGGAGGAAGGTAGTAATTTTTTTTATTTTATGTTATATATGAATAATTGTACAAAAAAGGAAAAAAATTAAAAAATAATATAAAATGTAGTAAAAAAATAATTGGAAAAATAATACAAAAAAAGTACACAAAATAATACAAAAAAGTACAAAAAATAATTTAAAAAAGTACAAAAAATAATAGAAAAAATACAAAAAATAATAAAATAAAAAAAATATATATAATAGGTATACAAAAAATTGTATTTTTAACTATTATTAAAAACACTTAAATCACTGTTGAGATTAATTTCTCATCAAGCATCTGATTCATTTTGTCACACGTGCTTTGCAAGCTCACGAAACCTTTTTTTCTGTTTCATTCTTTTTTCAATTTGAAAAAGAGATCGCGCGTCGAGCATGTGATTCACGAAACGTTCATTAATCAAGAATCAGACAGCACGTGACAGGAAGTTCAGAAATGTCAAGTTGAAATCGTTATTTAAAAAAAATTGAAATTTTTTCTTTTTTTTTTGAAATTCAATTCTATTTTTCCCCTTGAACAATAAATTAAAATACATCAAGTTCAGAAAATTATAATTCTTCATGATTTAAACACCTGTTGATTACGCGAGTACGCCTGCACTAATTATAACAATGGAAAATATAATGTTTTTATAGAAATAAAATTTAAATTTACTGAAATAAAAGCCTGTTGGAAAATAAGTAAAACTAATTTTCACTGCATTAACATTTTAGAAAATAAAATAATGAGGAAAAATTCTCCAACCTAATACATATTAGAAATGGATTATTATCCTTGAGATATTAAAAACAATTATAAGAAAAATATTTCAAACATAACTTTGTATTGTTAAAATAAATATTTCCTTAAATACTAATTATTGTAATTATTATACACCTAGAGAAATGATATATTTGTCTCAGAACCAACTAAACATTTTATTTGTTTCAAATAAATTTTATTTGGTTTAAATAAAATTTTATTTAATTCAAATATATGTTTTATTTATGCCGAAAAAATTTTTATTTAATACAAATAAAAAGTCTAGTTGGTTCTAAGACAAATATACGTTTATTTAAGTCAAATAAAATTTACTTGGTTTAAATAATATTTTTCTCTGGGAGTAACAATTATTATATTGTTTACTTATATTTATTGACGTTTATTTATATTTATCTACTTAAATTTATTAGAATTTATTCATTTAAATATAATAATAATAATAATAATAATAAGAATAATAATAATAAATGATAGTAGAAAAAAATTTTCGTATAGTCAACTGGAAAAAATGTATTTTAAATTTTGTATAAAATACTTTTTATTGAAGTCAATTAAATGGTATTTGCCCAAAATACTAAAATTGTTAGTTGAAATACAATTTATTTGATTAGAATAAAAATTATTTGATAGAAGTGAATATTTATTTGATTCAAGAAGATATTTATTTAATTCTAGTAAATATTTATTTGATTCAAGTTAATATTCATTATTTTGAATTCAAGTAAATATTTATTTGATTAAAGTAAATATTTAATAAAATACAAAATTTATCGATTATTCATTAATTGAATCAAACAAATTTTTTTCTCACTCTATCTAATTGCTTTTTTTCTTCTTTTTTATCGAGTGAAAATTAAATCCGTAAAAATCACAGCGTATATGAAGAAAAATAAAGAAATTTATTACCAAATCGTAGTTAATATTAAAGTTTATAAATATTTCCCTTCCACTGAACTAGTTTTAAACAGAGTGTAATTCTTCTGGAGTAGATATCAACCCACTCACTTTTTAAATCCCATCATCCATAATCCGTTTAACGCTTCTCGACCTCTTATATTATGAGTCTAGTGCGAGAGACGAGCAGAGAGAGAGAGAGAAAGAGAAAAAAACGTCACACAGGATGTCCCATCATGCTCTACTTTTAAAGTAAATGATACATTTTTTTTCTCTAAATTACCATTTCCAATCTGTCACCAAAATTAATATCTCATCAATTTAAAAAAAATAAACATTATTCGTTTTCATTAAATAAATGAAAAATGAATCTAGGGTTTAAAAATTCTGATTTCAAAATTATTTTCGAGAAGTGTAGAATGAATTTTGTTGTTATCATTTTAAAATAGGGTGAATTTTAAATATAAAAATTTAATTTAGGCGTTGCAGTTGTTAATTAATTAAGAAAATGTAGAAAAAATTGTCTAAACGATTAAAGAAAAGTAAAAAAAAAAAAAATACTATCGAAGTAAAATCGAAGAAAAAAACTCATTTTGTTCGATTCAATGTGCAAAAAAGTCAGAATTTTTCTAAAATACGATAATATTTAGAAACAATTTTTAAACGTAATTTTACTTAATAATTAGGTTCAATTATTTCAATGAAATTTGACAAAATTTTTAATTGTTTCAGTTTTGTAATATTATATTCCGGAATTCGTTTCCAAATAATTTTAATTAATTATTTCAAAAAATTAAAACTGGCATTCAATTACTTCTTAAAAACTTTTAAGGCAAACTTAATACTTCCACATATTATTAATTTTTTTTGAAAAATAATAATTTGATAATTTTTAAAAATTAATATTTTAGGTAATACATATTATATTTACTTTTAATCTGGATTTAAAATCTTTAAAGATTAAAAACCCTTCAATTTAAAAGTCTCTTAAAATTTAATCATTTCTAAAAATTAGAAAACCAAAATTCAATTATTTTCAGAAATTTTTTTACTATGTAAAATTATTTTAGAAAATCATAATTTTTACGGAAAAAATATTTAAAAAATAATTTTTTTAAAAACAGTATGTAAATGTTAATAAAAATTTTAAAGCATTTCAATTCAAGAAGAAGAGAAAAAATTTATTTACTTTTTTCTTAAAATTAAAATTTTACTACAATAATTTGTAGTTATATTTCAAAAAATTAATTATATAATTAATTATAAATTTCTAATTTCTAGTTTTTCCAATTTTTTTACAATCAGTAATGAATAAAAATAGTTTTTGAAAAAAAAATTTAGTTCGTTTTGAATTTTCAATAACTTGTGGGCCATTTTATTTCTAAAAATTCTTAAACTCTTCTGATATTGAATTCTTTTCTAAATAATTTTAACTACGAAATTGTTATTTAAATAAAAATTCTTATCGGAAAGTTTTACAAGAATTTAATTATTAAATACAAAAATAAATCATTTTATGAAATAATTGGGACAGTATTCATTGCTTACAATAAATTGCATGCAAGCAAATTTTGAACATAAATAAAATTATCAAATTTAATTTAAAAACTGTACAAATACAGGCACCAGATTAAAAATGACAAATTTCAATAAAAAAAATTAAATTAAATTCACAGTTTTCTTGAAAGTATGAAATTAAAAGAATCAATTTCTCAAGCAAAGTTTTTTTAAATCTAAGCAATTTCTTAAGCAACTTTAATAGAGTGGAATTTTTTATTTCAAACTATTAATGGGAATTTTTCTTTAAAAAAGCGAAAAAAGTATCTTTTAGAAGCACAAAACTTGAAAAAAGTATTTAAATTTGGTGTCAAATCGTGAAAAAGTAATAAACGTTAAATTTTAGTAAATTAATGCAAAGCCAGAATTATATTGAAGTATTTTATAATTCAATTCATCTATAAGAGAAAGTTCAGTGACCCCTTTATTCCTGCCATGTTGAGATTTTCTTAGCCAAGAATATCTTCTTGTTTCGATTATAGGGAAACAAATTTAAAATTCAACAGGCAGTGGCTCTTATTTTATCCAGAAATCATTGAAGTCAAGTATAAAGTGGCCTTCATAATTTCTCGCGTTTACTTTTGCTATGCATGTAAAATTAAAGTCATTTAATTTACATAAATGCCAAGAGTTGACTAATACAAAACGAACTGTAATAATCTCAGTCTAAATGTAATGATTCACGGATTTTTCGAATTTACAAAAACAAAAAAATTCGAATTAAAAAAAGGAGTTAATTTTGAATTTACAAAAGAAAAGTTCGAATTAAAATAAAGGAATTAATTTCGAACATACAAAAAAAAGGAATTAATTTCGAATTTGCAAAAAACAAAAAAATTCGAATTAAAAATGGGGAATTAATTTCGAATTTACAAAAAAAAATTCGAATTAAAAAAAAGGAATTAAAACTCTCAATGGTAAAAATTTTTCCCTTTTCTTTAAAGCAAATAAAATACATCAATACAAAAATACGAATTAAAAAAAAAGTACGAAACTGTTAAAGAACAAAAAAAATTGCTTTACAATTAGGTACGTAAAATTGCCTGAATAAACAAAAAATCACAGATTTTTTTTTCATTAATTGGACTGCAAATACAAACAGAATTCAGTGAAACAATTAACGCGAATATTTTTTCAACACACAAAAGCGTAGATAACGATTTTTTTTCAAAGCAACGAATAAATATAGAGTGGTGAGAATGTAAAAAACCACAAAATATCTCACTGCGAAATATTTATGTGTGCGAAAAATTCTTGACTGCGAAATGATTTATTAAACACCACAAAGAATTTCTTAATAATATTCCATATCATACTTACACTTTCTATATATTAAAATCGAAAAAAACTTTTATTATTTTTCCCCATTGTTTATCGTTTTTATTACTCACACTAGAATATGACCCATTTTTATTAGCAATTTTGCGGTTTTCGGTGTGTGAGAAAAATAATTCTATACCTAAAGAACGTGAGGCGAAACAAAAAAAAATAGTTTTTCTGTTACATAATTTTCGAAGAATTCTATTGTCATCGATGATTTTCATGAAAAAAGAAATCACTTTCATGATTTCCGGAAATTAATGTTTCGCATTTTATTTTTCTCCTAGGCACAAAAAAATTAAATAATATAAGCATTAAATTTTATTGCGAATCGATAATACTTATGTTTCGGGTAAAAATTTAGAATATTTAAAAAATAATTACATTTATTTAGAAATTTGTTTATAATTGAAAATTATTCCGAAACACTAATAAAACAGATAATAATATTTATATTCAATAAATATTTAATAATATTATTTTTTCATAGGAATTAAGATTTTTAAAAATTTCCGATTCGAATTTGAAACTAAAACGATCGACTTTTTTAAAATTATTTCTTTCAATTCAATTATTATTTTCTATAGAATTTGTAACTAAAATTATTCTTTAAATCAATTATTTTTAGTAATATAAAAAAGTTCTTTGAGTATTTTTGAATCTATATTGTTTTTCAATTCAATTTTACGCAGATTTTCAAAGATTTCAATTTAGAACCTTTTCAATATTCAATTTTTTCTAAAAAATAATGCTCTAATGCTTTTAAAATTCAAATGTTCATTAAAATTGTAACTGAAATTCATTTTTCAATTAATTTTTATAAAAAAATTCTACCGGAATTCAATTATTTAAATAAGAAAATAATTTAATAAATAATTGGGTGTTTCTCAAAATTGAATTCTTATAATGAAATTAATCAACAATTTCTTTAATAATTCGATTTTTTTGGAGAATTTTAATAAAATTTTGACAAATAATTACATTTTTGGTGGAATTTAATAAAAGTTGTTCTAAAAATAATGTAAATTCAATTATGAGTTTTATTATTTATCAAAAATAATTTAATTATTGCCAAGAAATTAATTAAAAAAATTTGTAAATAATTAAATTGCTGTGAAAATGTTATTATTCATGAAAATAATTAAATGTTCGCCAAGAATTTCATTACAATGGTAAATATCAAAAATCATTCAATTGAGGAAATTTTTACAAATATTTTATTAAAATTTTTGAAAATAAATGAATTTTAGAGAAGAATGTGATTACCTTAGTAAAATAATTAAAGATTTTTCTTGAATTTTTAAAAAGTTTTCAAATACGTAGTTGAAATTTAGATCATTTTATTACTTTTGAAAATAATTTAATTTCTGCAATCACTTCCAACTTCTCCAAAATTCAATATTTTTTGTTGTATTTTTAACTAAAAATTGTTTATAAATCCATTACATTTAATAATTAATTAAATTTATATTAGAAAATTAAACTAATTTTCAAAAAATATGAATTTCGAAAATTTTTCAAAAAAATCGAACTTTTTAAAAAAATTTCTAACTGAATTAATTAAGAATTTAAGTTTTATAAAATTTCAAATTAAAACCTAAAGTTCATCTATTCATGAATATAGTGTAAACGCAATTCTTTTAAAATTCTGCATTTCGAAATATGTATGTAAAATTTTTTCGTTAACTAATAATAATCTTATGATGTTCCTAAAATTTTTGAACTTTTAAACGAACAACAATATTTTCATGTCCTTTTTAATTTTAATTTTATTTAAAAAAGAATTGTTTTTTATAATAAAAAAATCACTTTTCACTAACTGAATTACAATATTTTTCCATTTCAGTCGAAGACTTTTAAAAATATTAGAGCATAAAAAAATGATTCATTCATTTCAACGTTCAAAACTTTAGGAAAATATTTTATTTTTATTTATTTCAGTATAAACGGGTTTTTTATTGAAAAAGTTCTGCAAGAAAGAATTTATTTAAATATAAATTATTGTCAAAAAAATAGAACAAATTAAAGATTTCGTAGGTTAATTTAATTAATATTCGTTAGTATTTAATAAATATTAATATTCGTGGTAATTTCATAGTTGCAAACAAAAAAGAAACCAAAATTCAAAATTTTTTCATGAATTCCAAAATAAATAGGGATTGTTATTAAAATTATTTCCTGACCTGTGGTAAACCTAAAGTATAATAAAATCAAAATTAGAGTATAAAGAAGAAGGGACAATAACAAAGAAGTTAAAGTAAAATAAAATACAAAGGAGAAGTAAAAGTAAAATAAAAGAAATGATAAAAGGAAAAAGAGTATAAAATAAAATAAAACAGGAGAAGAAGAAGAAGAAGAAGAAAAAGAAGAAGTAGAAGTAAAACAAGAAGCAGAAGTAGTACAAAATGAAGAGTTAAAAGCAAAAGAAGAAATAGTAGTAAAAGCAGAAGAGGAAGAATTATAAAGAGGAAAAAAAAATTCATCATCATCATCATCTTTTCATGATGAGGATTTCTCGGTTTGCAATGGGTTTCAGGTACGCGCATTGGCTTTGAAAGGTTAAAAAGATTCATTGAAACAAAAGCCCTTAAAGAGTTTCATCTTCTCCTCTCTGTACTTTGCTGAAATATTCTTTCCCTCCTTTCTTCAAACCACATCAACTTGATCTCTTTGTTCCGACTATACTCGCTTTTTGTTTTTACTCGCTCTTCGCGCAATGCTTAGTTTCATGCAACATCCATATAGTCATATGTGTCTGCAATACTATATATATACACATACGCCTTCATAAAAATGACCAACGCTTATATGTACATAAATTTATTAAGTGCGTGTAAGTGCAAGTACAAATACCTTATTTAAAAGAGAGTACATTTACAAAATGTGCGTGATGGTGCAAAGTGAGAAACACATACGTGTTTATAAACTGTAATTCTAGTTACAGTTTGCACTAATACAAAGTCATCGGAGTCGTGCAGCAGGGACTCTTTTTCTACACTAATGCATTCCAACCATAAACTAAAACGATGAAGCAACAATTATTATTTATTGAGTACAGTCAAGTGGAAAGAAAAACACTTTTGTTCGGATATTATCGTTCAAAGAAACAAATTTCTTCTTGAACTGAAACCACCGAACGAAATGTAATATAATAATCAAGGGGGGAAAAAATCCATTAAAATAAAATCGTTAAAAAATAATATTTTCTTTATAGTCAAAAAGAAAAACTGTATTTATAATATTAGTAAACAGCTGATCGACTTTTGCAGCATGTGATGTTATATCTCCAATAATGTTAATTTTGCGATCATTCTGTCTAAACCTTTAAAGCCCGAATGATTTCCACAGATTCGATTTTTACCAAAAAAAAATTTTTTTACTATTATTTTATTTCTCTATTATTTTTCTTTAATTTTTCTTTTATTCTTATTAGCTATTAGAAGAGTTTTACAAGAGCCAGGAATTTGAATTTTTGAATAATGTTTATTAGTTCTAAAGTTATGATAATTTTAATGCGTTACAAAACTTGAAGCATCACTTTTCTTATCAATTGTAAACTGTTTTATAATAATTAATTTAAAGAATTTTTAATCCTTTGCTGTTCATCGCACTTTCAAATCATATTTTATACTTAATCACAAAATTTCAGCTCTATTTATTTAATACATTAAGAGAAAAATTATCGTTGGAGATCTAACAGTCTGTTAAATGTTAAGACGCAAAACGTAATTTTAGTTGATTCAAAAGTGCAAAGAAAATCGAAAAATTTACATTTAGGGTAGTTACAAAAATTTAATTTTGAATTTGTCTCCTTTGGTTTTCCCTAATTTAAAAAAAAATTACTGTTTCCCTAATCTTGATATTTGAAAAAAATGATTATTTACGATCCACAAGTTTTGACAGTTCGAATAAACGATGAAATAATTTTTATTCAAAGTATTAACATAATCACCGATGGTAATTCAAGTTAAGAACTTAAATTTTACCTTTAGAAATATAATAATTAATTTTTTTATAATCGGACATAATTATCACAATAAAAATTTTATTTGAAGAAGAAAGAAAAAAATTTCCTTCATTTTTTAACGTTCAAAACATCATCAAGATTATTTCAAAATAATTTACTTTGAAAAATTGTACCAAAAATCTTTGAAATAAAAATACATAAGTTACAGTGTTAAAAATTGTTGTTCAAAATTTTATACAAAAATGTTTGAATGGACAATTTTTATTGCTAGAAATAAATAATGCCAAGATCTATAAATTTTTAACTATTTATTATTAAGTATTGATAAATATTACATAATTAAATGATAATAATAATTACATCGCCTTTCTAAATACATAATTATAATAACATTAATAGTAATTCTAAGAATAACAATAAAAAATCATATAGCAGGAGTAATTATAGCAACAGTGAAAAATAATAATATAAATCTCCAAGTTTAAATCTAGATCGACGATATTATAAAAAATAAAATTATGTAAGCTTATAAACAATTGCTTGATTTTTGCACAGCGATAAAAAAAAATCTAAATCATTCCCACAATCGAAGGTGACAAACATTAGTTCTAATTTTAAAATTATATTTAGATTAAGTTTTCGTTATTAACTTTGCCAGGTTATTTCATTTAACTGAATAAAAATTTTACTTCGATAAAAAGAAATCATTTTTAATTTACTAAATTTTTTAAACTTACTTTTTAAGTCAATTTTCAATTTACTTTTTAATTTATTTTTTTGAATTAATTTTCAAGATAATTTTTAATTTAATTGTTAATTTTCAAGCTAATTTTTAATGTAATCGGTAATTTACTATTTAATTTAATTTTTTGAATTAATTTTCAAGACAATTTTTTTTTATTAAATTGTTAATTTTCAAGATAATTTTTACTTTAATTGTTAATTTTTAAGATAATTTTTAATTCAATTGTTAATTTACTATTTAATTTAATTTTTTGAATTAATTTTCAAGACAATTTTTAATTTAATTGTTAATTTTCAAGAGAAGTTTTAATTTAATTGTTAATTTTCAAGATAATTTTTTATTAAATTGTTAATTTTAAAGATAATTTTTAATTTAATTGTTAATTTTTAAGATAATTTTTAATTTAATTGTTAATTTACTATTTAATTTAATTTTTTGAATTAATTTTCAAGACAATTTTTAATTTAATTGTTAATTTTTAAGATAATTTTTAATTCAATTGTTAATTTACTATTTAATTTAATTTTTTGAATTAATTTTTCAAGATAATTTTTAAATTAATTTTTCATTCACTTTTTAATCTAATTTTTAATTTACTATTTTAATTTATTTATTTTAAACTTACAATTTTAACAATTTTTTGATTTAACGTTCAAGAAAGAATTTTTTTTTAAATTGTCAATTAAGATAAATTTTGTTTTGTTAAATACAGAAAATACTTGAGATAAAAAAATATTTTGACCAAGAGAAAAATTATTGGCTAACTATTTTAAATTCATTCCTAGAAAAAAAGGTGAGTGTTTCCCTTTGACAACATAATTTATTCTTACAAGTTTGAAAAACTACTTTTTCTATAATAAATAAATAGTGAATGTTGACTTCCTGTTTGGCCTTGACAAGGGGACTTTATCATAATTTTAAAATATATCTACTGTAAAGAAAAAAGAGGTAAAAAAATTAATATTCTAATCACTAAAAAAAGTGCGGATTTGTATCTAGAACAAAAAAAATTACTTTTTCTCTCATATTTTGTTAAAATTAATTTTTTCTTTGTGGATTCTTGGTTTTTTTCTTTTCTTCTTTTGAAGTAATTTCTGCAGAGTTCATATTTGCCATTTATAAACTCTAAAGCAGACTTGTCTCTTAAGTAAGTTTATTTAAAACAATATTATCTAATCTCTTTTAGATACAACTCTTCTTCGACATATTTACAATGCGTAAAGTCAATTCAAGAAAAGATTGTAATCGATAATCGATACTCTTTTTTTTAAAGTGCCCTAAATAAATTAATTATCATACAATTTTTGTTAATTTTTTATTCTTTTTCGCAATATTTTTGCAATTGAATTTTATTGTTCTATAAAAAATAATTCGGAAAACAAAATAACAAAATTATTCAGACAAAAAAAAAGGTTAATCTCCGGAACATTAAGTTTTTAGTATTAAGTTTCTCTAAAATAACGAAAATTACAACTAAAACAACTAAATATTTTGCTAATATAGTGAAATTTTGGCAGTGCTTTTTTTTGCATATATAATAATATTGCAGTGAATTTTTTCGTGCACAAAAAATGCAAAATCACAAAAAAAATTAATTCACGCAAAAGAAAAGAAAATAAAATTGATAAAACTTACTAAAAAAAGTAATAAAAAACCAATAGTTAATTATGTTAATAAGTTATAGAATTTTTTTTCAATATCTTATTTATTATGATTATTATAATTCCATATATAATATATCAGAAAGTGGCACTGCTATTCAGAGTGAATTCATCAAAAGTATATACACACACACATATGGCAGCCTCAATTCAAATATTCTGAAGCGTGAAAAGAAAATTTTCAGGAAAATCTAATTTAATTTAATTCAAGTACTTGTTATGTTGGAGAACATGCATAGATGAAAGAAAGTTTATGAGAGCTCGGAATGAATATTTTCGAGCTTAAAAGACAAAAATAAATGAAGAAAATTACCACACACACTCTGTATATTATTATAAAATTTCTCGCGTCAAGAACTCGATTTATAATCATTATATTTTATGCATTCAATAATAATAATAATCATCGTGTCATTGAATATTAAAAAAAATCAAAAACGTTCCCTTTCCTTTTTCGCTTCACTTCTATCAAAACAATTAAAAAAATTAAAAAAAACAAGAATCATTCCTATCTTTCATTGTTGCATTCTTATCATGCATTTACTCCATTGCATTATGTACTTGACGCACTCATGATACGAGTTTCCGTTTTGTCATTTATTTTTTTCTCTTGTTCTGATTTGCAGTGAAAATATGCGAAAAAAGTTAAGTGATTATTAAATATTATATTTCTTAAATATTGTTATAAATATTTTTTATTCAGTTCAATAATTAATAATATTTAATATTTAATTTTAAGTATACAGTGAAAAAAAGTTATTTCATTCAAATAACCAAATATTCGACTGCTATCAAAAAAATATTTTTTGAATCAAATAATTTTCATTTAAAGCGAATATTATTTGGTTCAAATAAAAATTATTTGATTCAAGTAAATATTTATTTGATAATAGTCAACTAATCGGTTATTTGAATCAAATAAAATTTCTTTTCAGTGTAAGCTATGAACTGTTAAACTATAAATTTCATACTTGATTTCACATTTCATGGTAATTAAATAGTATTGCATTTTTAATTATTTTTCTAAAAGACCATTTGTGATTTATTATGATATTAATATTATTAAATATTATTATTAAATAAAATTCTATTAAATTATTTACCTACAGTATTTAAATAACTAATAAGAATAATTTTTCTTCACGAATAAAAAATAAATTCTCATAAGATAGATGATAAATGTATTTCAATGAATGATGATAAAAATTATTAAGAATGAAATTATAGAGGCAGGAGATAGTGATAATAAGCAAGGCAATGAATTGTCTGTCATTTTGATAACAGTTTTACGCCATGAAACCAAACACGAATTAAAAGTACTGCATTACCTCGTGAACAAACTCACAATAGAAAAACATAAAGGGTCTCTTTTTTAGCTTAAAAATATTTTGCTAATACTTTATTTTTATTATTTATTTATTTATTTTTATTTCTTATTTATATTAATTATTATATTTATACGTTTATTATACTTATTAATTCATATTTTTATTCTTATTCTTATAATTATTTTTATTGTTATTATCATTATTTTTTATTATTGTCATATTATTATTACTATTTGTTACTTTTATTATTATTATTTTTATTATTGAAAAACAAATTTAAAGCTATGAAAAAATACCCAGGATAATTTTTTTATTTTTTTAATTAAATTAATTCGTTTAATTTTTTTGTATACCTATTATTATTATTATTATTATTATTATTATTATTATTATTATTTACTACTATTATTATTATTATTGTTATTATCATTATATTTGTAATTAATTCAATTAATTCGTTTAATTTTTTTTTTGTATATTATTATACATTATTTTATTGTTATAATTATTAACTATAAAAAATAATAAGAAATAATTATTTTTAAAATAAATATTTCGTTTGAAATTCACATGAAAATATTCATAAAAAAATAAAGTAAGAATGAAACGTAGTATCTGCAGTTGCAACTTGAGACTGAAATATTAAACTTCTATAACTGCAATGTTATCACAAATTCTATGGACAATGGAAATGTTACACGCAGGGTCAGCATTTCTAAAAACACTGCTTATAAAACACTAAACAATTTTCCATGCTGTATTTATATTTTAAAATATATAAAATCAAATTTAAATAATATAAATAGTTAAATAACATTAAAATATTAATGAACAATAATAATTCATTAAAGATTATAATATTTTTTTATTTGAAAAAAAAAATGTTTATTTTAAAATTTAAAAAGATTTTAAACCTTTAAAATATTTACTAAATTAAAAAAAAATCCAAAAACAATTTTACATATTTAAAATAATTATTTAAAGTTAAATAAAATATTGCATTTACATAAATTAAAAATATATCAACAATAAAAATAATATCTAATAATACCTGATAATAATAATAATAATAATAACAATAATATTAAAATAATCTATTATGATTATTATTTATTATAAAAATTATTAATAGTCCTTATAGTTAATACAATTCTACAAAATGTTGATACGACTTAAAAAAAAATCCAGCATTCTCGCTCAACAGGTTATTTTCCGCATAAAAAACGCAATCTAAAGGGTATTTATTTAAAAATCCTTCGCACTTTCTATAATATATTTATAAAACCAAAATAGAAATATTAAGAACGGGTAATTATCTTACGCAATCGAAATTGTACAATGACCATAAGTTTTAAAGTATAAATATGTGAAAGTTAATATATTAGAAAAGAAAATTCACCATATTTACAAAATATTTATTAATATAATATAATATTTCAAGATAGAAAGAATTTTTTTCTGCATATCTTTGAATTTGGAGCACAAACTTTTGAATCTAAATCGCCCAATTTTCCGCCATGATCATCAAACTGGAATAACTTTCCAAAATAGCAATAATATGAATAATAATAATGTTAATAACATTAACAGACTTCCCAGTATTTTATATTGTATTGTTTAATAAAAAAAAACAAAACCACAAAATAATAATAATACAATTTACTCTTTACTTGAAAGTTCTTATATTATAGCATTTATGTAATATAATATTCCTTTAAAGACAAAAGTTAATGATATTTATTTCCACTATTTCTTTAAAATAAAAATTACAATGGAAATTTACGCATATACGATTTTAGTGCTACTTACATTTGTGATGAAAAAATCTAAGTTAAACTTGTTACATTGTTTTCCTCTTTTTTTTGGGGGGGTTATTAAAATTTTTACCGCTCTACTTTTTTGCAGTGAAAAAAATGAAAGGAGAATTTGTCCTAGAAAACTATAACTTGGAGATTTTGCGAAATTTCAATTGGGTTAACTGATCTTTCAAAATAACAATTACTACAATAAGAATTATTCAAATAATAATTGTTACAATAATAATTATTCAAATAATAATTGTTACAATAATAATTATTACAATAATTATTATAACAATAATTATTATCAAAATATTCTATTCAAAATAATTTTATAATTTGAAAAAGAAATGATTAGAATTAAAAAAAAATAAACCTCAAAAGAAACAAATGTACTTAATTTTCTGGAAACATCAAAACATTCTTGAATTTAGTTTTATTAAAATTAACAGAATTTTTAAAATAATTAACATGATTTCATGTTTTTTCAATCAATTTAAAACTGGTACTCAATTTTTCAAAGTTTAATGACAGTGTTAAAAAAAGAATATTAATCCTTAAAATATAATTTCCGAAATCAAGTTGTTTCAAACTCACATTCTTTAACTTATTTTAAAATTTAATTTTAAGTGTAATTTTAATATCTAATAATTAGAAATGTTTTAGTAAGTACAATGTTAGTAATTCTTTAGTAGTTTTTTTTAGTGATTCTTTAAATTAAGTCTTTATATTTAATCTAAAAAAATCGATAAACTCTCATCATCAATATTTTTAGAGGTAAATTATTTTTTTTGTAATAAGCTAAACATCTGTTACCTATTCAAAAAATGATTATAGTTTTGACAAATAATATCATATTCTGATTGTAAGTTCTTTTTTAAATTTAACCCCAAGAGCATTAGAATATTTTTATTATTTAATTATATTAATTTTAACAAAACAATTTTATTATTATGGCAATAATAATAATAATAATAATAATAATAATAATAATATTCGAAGTAGAAATAATAATGTAATAATGTAATAATAATGTAAAAATAATATGAATAAATAGTTAATGATTAAAATATAACATTTGTATAATATAATAATACGAAAAAGGAAAAGAGAAACAAGAAAATGAGCATCTCTGTCCCATTTGCAAATTGCAAGTAAATTATCACATTTTCTTTAAGTTTAAAGCAGCATATTGCAAAACGCCGTCCTTCTCTTGCAATCTTTAAACCTTGGGTTTAAAGTTGTTAACTATACAGCATCTGACTGCAGTTAAATATCGATTTTACCTATTTTTGTTCACTCTACTTTCTCCCCCAAAACACATTCTTTATGCATAAATTATAAACACACTGCAAGAATATAATGGAAAAATATTCACCGTTCATTTTACATTCACCTGTCAATTTTAATTTTCATTTTCAATCCCCAAACTATCAAAAACTTCCAAAAGTTACTGCTTTTCAATTTCTTTTTACTCTTTCAACTATAAAATATTAAAATAAATGTAAATTGGAAAAATTTAATACAGAAAAAGTAAATAATTTTAACGTCTGTTTTTGACAAAATATAATTTTCACAAAAAACATTTAAAAAATAATTCCTGACATTTTCCGTATATATTGTACGTTAAAGAAACGTTTAGATATTGAATACGTGAAGAAATATTTACCTTTACACGCACGCAGCGAGTTCGGTTCATTCAATATACACGCACAGTGAAAGGAAGGTTGACGGTATTTGGAATGAGAAGGCATATTATAGACACTTTGGTACAAAAAAAAAAAATTCCTTTTTCATGTGTAAATTTTTTTGTTTAAAATATATATGGTTAAATACAGAAAAGAAATATAATTGAAACTGAAAAAATATGGACTTTAAACTGTATATATGACATAACAAAATGTATTACAAAAACAATTTGTAATTTTCTCTCTCCTTTTTTTCAGCTATTAATTATTTTTTCGTTTCTTTTTTCGGGTGAAATGTGGAAAAACGTATCAGAGCTATATAATAGTGTATAATACGAGAAAACAAAGAATTTACATCACAAACGTCATTTTGCGTTCAAGTACACACGTCATGCTTTAATTTCCATGGAATTTTGTTCGCTATACATTAAAGAGTAATTAGGAAAAATTACTCAGTCATTATTTTTTTGAAATTTAATAATATCTGTATATATATATTGTATAATACATATATCTTAGGACTATATGACTATAATTTTTATACATATGACTATTTTCAACGAGGATAACTGGTTGACACTATATATACATACTTTACTCTCTACATTTTCATCAAGGCCGAATGTATAAATTGCATCTAAATGCATTAAATTTTTGAAAACAAAAGTCATGATTTCAGTTCGTTTACAAAGAACCGAATTTATGTTTATAAAGTTTTTAATTTTTAAACGAACGACGACATTTTTTTATTATTTCTGTTAGTAAAAGCAATTTTACATAAAGAATAATTTTCAAGTTAATAAAATTTATAACAGTGGCTGACTTTCGTCAATTAAATGTGCAAAATTTGAAAAAAATTCAGTTATTTTTTGTTGAATTTCAGAAAAGCTCACTTATATAAAAAAAATCGAATTCAATTATCTTTAAACAGACAAAAATTATTTTCAAAAATTCAATTATTTTTAATGAACTTTTATAGAATTATTAAACTAATTATTTATTATTAAGTTTTTAAAACAATTTATATACAATTATTTGTTTACATAAATTCAATTATCAAACGAATAAAACTCATTACAAAAAATTCAATTATTTTTAATAAATTATGTATTTGAATATTACTAAATTAATAACATTTCTCAAACAATTTTAATTATTTGTTTATAAAAATTCAATTATCTCTAAACAGACAAAAATTACTTTCAAAAATTCAATTATTTTTAATGAATTTTTATAGAATTATTAAACTTATTATTTAATATTAAGTTTTTCAGAGAATTTTAATTATTTGATTATATAAACTAAATTATCAAACGAACAAAACTCATTAGAAAGAATTCAAGTCTTTTTAATAAATTATGTATTTGAATATTACTAAATTAATTAATTTTCTCAAACAATTTCAATTATTTGTTTATGAAAAATCCAATTATCTTTAAACCAATAAAACTTATTTAAAAAATTTAATTATTTTTAATAAATTATGAATTTGAATGTTATTAAATTAATTCTCTAATATTAATTATTTCAATGAATTTCAATTACTTTTTCATAAAAATTCAATTATCATTAAAAAAAATAATATTTAAAAAAATGATTTTAAAAAATTCAATTATTTTGAATAAATTATGTATATTTGGATGTTATTAAATTAGTGATTTTTTAATCATTATTTTAAAGTATTTCAATTACTTGTTTATAAAAATTCAATTATCTCTAAATAGACAAAAATTACTATTAAAAATTCAATTATTTTTAATAAATCAATAGGCAATTATTAAATTAGTGATTTATTGATATTTCAAACAATTTCCATTCCTTATTTATATAAAAATTCAATTATCTCTTAAAAAAATAATTTTAAAAAGTTCAGTTTTCTAAAAAAAAAAAATTAGTTTAAAAACTTCAATGATGTTTAATAAATTTGAAGGATATTATTAAAGTAGTGATTTTTTAAATAATTATTGCAAATTATTCCAATTATTTGTTTATAGAAATTTAATTTATTACATTTAAACAAACAAAAATTATTTTAAAAAATTCAATTACTTTTAATAGATTTTAAAAATATTTCGATTATTTGTTTATAATAGTAAACTTATCTTTAAACAAACAAAAACTTTTTTTAATAAAATTATAGAAAATCATAATTATTTCAAAGAATTCAATTTAATTATTCATAAAAATTCAACTATCGTTAAACAATAGAATTGAAATATTGAAAAAAATTTATTTGACAGAATTTTAAAAAAATTTCTCAAATCTTAATATTTTTTAAAATAATTAGTTTTTATCTCTAGTAATTAAGTAATTAATAAAATTTTTAATTCAAAACCTAATTAAATATTAATTAAAATGCTTGAAAACATCGATTTAAAAATTTTTTTTCAATAAAATTCTGTAACAAATTTAATTTTTTTAAAATTGAATTTCTTTAAATCATAAATTAGTTTCCTAACGCTTTAATAAAATGTTCATAAAAATTCAAGTAATTTAAATAAATTTAATTCGTTAATTTTTAATTTCTTAAAAAATTTTAATTACTAATTTTTAATTTCTTTAAAAAATTGAATTTTACAAAAATATTAGTTTAAATCCTTTTGAAATTCAATGATCTCTGAAAATTGAAACTATATATTTTCAACTAAAATCTTCTTTTTAACATTTATTACAATTACTTTTATATTCCAGAATCAAAAGTTTTGGATTCTATTTTTTATATTTGAAAAGAAAGGGGAAAAAAATTAGAGCATTCTTTTTAGGTTTCTTATATTGCAGGAGAGAATTAAAAATTATAATGTTTTAAAAAATGAAAAATCTCACGTGCAGACCATCGAAAAAAGACCGCACAACGTATCCAATTAAGGTGTCGAGTCTTCAAATTGTAGACCCTCGACCTACTAAATTGTGTACATTTATATGCAAATTACGTGTGTAGAATGAAAAAAAAACAGGCGATTATAACAAAGAAATATATAACCTTTAATACTTTCGTTATATTATAAAAAGAAATTAATACTTAACTGATAAATTTAGTAATTTCTACTATATTTAAATAATAATAATATTATTGTAACTAGAATTTCTGTTCTGAAATTGTTTGCCATTTTTGAAACAAGGTTTCAGCAAAAACCTAGAGATTAAAATAAAAAAAAAAATATTTCCCATTAAAGAAACAATTTAAACAAAAACATAATTAAAACTTTGAATAAAAGTTATAAGTACTAAAGTACTAAATAAAAGAAATTCTGTGCAAAATTGGAAAAAAAGTAGAAGTGCCCAAACTGTGTAAAATATTTGCAAAGATAAAATGAATTTTTATTGTTGAGTTTCGTTTTTAGACTGTGAAAAATGACAATAACTGGAAACAATAATAAACTCCGCGATGTTATTTCAGTAGTCAGTAAGCAATTCTTCAAACCTCAATGAACCAGAACTGAAACTGTTAACTCGGTCGAATAACGTTTCAATACACTTATATCTATATAATGCTTCACTTGAATCATCAATATTCAAACCTTAGTCAACAATAGAAATTCTTTTTTTTACGAAAGACAAAAAAAAATTAATATTCCACAAATTTTTAACGTTCAAATAAAAAAAAAAAAATTTTATTAAGGGCATTTGAACATTTGATTTAAAACATGTTTTTTATATACTCTAACGTCATAATGATTCAAATCTCTTTAAAAATATTTTCACAAATTATTATTAATTACAATAAAAAAAAATAAAAACTTAAACTTGTATTTATAAACATTATAATTTTTTTTTCATGACGCAAAATTATTGCAGTAAAAATTTAATTTGAAGAAGAAATCACATTTTTTAACAGAACATGAAGATGCGAGAAAAATTAGGTCTACATTAAAAAAGAAAAGAAAAATTATGTTTCTAAAGAAATAAATTTTATCTGTATTTAATTATTTTAAATGTAACAATTTGTATATAAGACCATTTTAAATAAATACCACAAATATAAAAATTGTAATAATAAATTAATAAATAAATGTGTCACGCTCCGAAGAAAGGTACCTAAGAAGCAAAAAATTGGAGGTTAGGTTTCTAATTTTTCAATAAGTAAAAATAAATATTAATTAAAAATTATTGATCTTTAAGTCTTCATTACATTCAAAATATTCATTGAAAATTGGTTTCAAATTCAAATAATTGAAAATAAACATTTATTCAAAATAAAACTAACACGAACCTAACCTTCAATTCGTTTGCTTCTTAGGTACCTTTCTTGGGAGCGCGTCACAAATAATTAAATAATTAAATAAATTATTATAAATATTCTCTACTACTATATTCTTTATAATAAATAATAAATTAAATAATTAAATAAAATAGAAATAAAAATAAAAATGTTCGTCCACAATTTATTTCAATAAAACAAATTTGAAATGTTAGTTCGTGCATGGTATAATGAAAACAATATTGTCCTATAACGAATTACCGTTAATAAAATGATTGAGTCAAGTATTTGCAAATATAAAACATGCGGGCAAAATGTTCTTTCACTCTCCTCCTCCCTCCCTTCTTCTTATTACACGTACATTATTATCTTGTGATGCTGGAATCATTACACAGCTTCCCTTCTGAAGAATACAGTATGTACTTCCTGTTTATCTGACTTATTCGCTTAGACTCAATATCTTGCTTAAATAAACTCTAATGGAGCCGAACTCTATTTATACGATTTAGTATGGGATAAAAATTTGCCTCGTTGAGTATTAACGATCGTTTTGTCAATTTCAAGAATTAGTTACAATTTTTCTATTGGTGGGAAAATAAAAAAATAGTGAAGCTATTGGAAAAAATTAAATTAATTCAGGCAAAAATTATTGGTTTTATTTTTCTCACTCTAAATAAGATTTACTAATGCTAAGCAAAATTTACTAACGCTAAATACGATTTAGTGACGCTATAACTAAGATTTAGTAACGCTAACTAAAATTTAAAAACATGATCCTAAAGTTTTGAACGTTCAAATGAATGAGATTTATTTATTTCTTCTTTAAATTAAATTTTTGTTACTATAATTTTCCGTCACTATTAAACAAATTAATTATAAAGTTTCTAAACGCAAAATTTAAGTTTTTTATTTTTATTGTTGTGAGTAATCTATAAAAATATTTCGTTCATTCGAACGTTCAAAACTTTCTGTTAACCTAAAAAATCTAAATAAGATTTTACTGACGCTATAAATAAGATTTGCTAACGCTAAATAGAATTTACTGACGCTAACTAAAATTTAATATTTGTTGAAAAAGATTTTCTACCACTAAGATTTATTAACGATAACCAGAAATTTACTGACGCAAAATAAGATTTTCTAACGCTAAATAAGATTCACTAACGCTAAATAAGATTCTCTAACGCTAAATAAGCTTTTCTAACTCTAACTAAAATTTGTCAACGCTAAATTAAAATTTACTAACTCTATAATTATGATTCACTAGCAATAACTAAAATTTATCAACGTTATAACTGAACTTACTAACGCGAAATAATATTTCCTAAACGCTAACTAAAAATTACCAACGCTATAAATATCAAAATCTACTAACTAAAATTTACTAAAGCTAACTAAAATTTATTAATAATAACTAATATTCACCAAAGCGAATTAATAATTAATATTCACTAATTCAAACCTAAGATTTACGGTTTAAGATAAAAACAAATTTATTTGTTTAGAAAGGCGTTAGCTTGTTTAGAAACGTTTCTTATTTTAAGCCGTTTTAATTACTCAGGCTCTTAAACTCTATAAAAAAATCTCAAAGAGGAAGATAAATGATCAAAAAGGCAATAAAAATGTTTGAAAATAAAGAAGATACGTTTAGTATCTAAGATAAACTTTTTAAAAATAAGACTGTCTTCCACTTTAAAAGTTAAAACGTGCGCGGCCTGAAAATTTATTAACTTAAAAATTATTTATTTAAATTAAATTATTATTAAAATATTATTAAATTAAATTATTAAATTATTATTATTATTTATTTATTTAATTTACTTTCAATATTTCAAATTAATTTATTCATATTATTTACTTCCATTATTATATTTTCAATATTCACCACACACTGAAAAAAATTTATTTAATATTAAAAAGTAAATTTATTTTCAAACCAACCGATTAATTAACTTTTATAATTAAAAAATTTACCTGAATCAAATAATAATTATTGGAGTCGATAAAATGGTTATTGAATCAATAATTTCAGTATTTAAAGCAAATATAAATTGAACCATTAACTCCAATAAATATTTGATTCAATTAAATATTTAATTGATAATAGTCAATTTGTCGGTTACTTGAAACAAATAAGTTTTTCTTCGGTGTATTTATTTTATAAGATTGAATATGGTAAATAAATAATAATAATAAATTATTATTAGATTAAATATTAAATTAAATACACTGAAAAAAAATTTATTTGATTCGAATAACCGATTATTTGACTATTATCAAAAAAATATTTACTTGAATCAAATAAATTGTATTTAAATCAAATATTTCAGTATTTGAAGCAAATACTATTTAATTGATTCAAATAAAAATTATTTGTTTTGCAAGTAAATATTTATTTAATAATAGTCAAATAATCGGTTATTGAAATCAAATAAATTTTTTTTAGTGTATTAATTTAAATATTAAATTAAATATTAAATCAAATATTAGTTCAAATATTAAATCAAATATTAAATTAAATATTAATTTAAATATTAAATTAAACATTAAATTTAAATAAATTAATAAATACAATATTGAAAGTTGTTTGCAAAAAGAAATTGTTTTGACGAATAAATATTTGCATTTCAGATTCTTCTGGAACTTTTGGAAGTTGATTAAATTTTAATTACGTCGAAACTTTTCAAATGACAATTGTCGCTTATAAATTGCGTGGGAGGTTCTTGAAAAATATGGTTACATTATTGTTATTTCTCATCGGTTTATTCCGGTTTCTATAGACAGTCTAGGTCACGGTTAAAAGGTCTGGCACAACCGTTTATAACAGTAATCATAACAGTGACCGAGCGCAAAAAAAAAGAAAGAAAATAAAATTCCTTCCAAATTTCCTAAAAAAGAAATGCGAAACTTCGCATAAAGACCGAGATATATTAAGTATAAATATTTACACTTTCAAATGTACCTACTTTCAAACAATTTTTTTTTTGCAAACAATTTTCTCGGACAAAAATATATTAACCGCTTAACTACAATAAAAAAATGAATTAATTACAATTATTTACTGTTAACTTGTCAATTTTTTCCCTATTCATTTCCTCCCATTTGCTTCCTCAATGAGGAAGTAATTTTTTTTTCCTATTTTTATCATTCCTAATGATTTATATATCGATACTATTAATTTATTATTAACAATATTTCTTCTTAGTTTATCGTGTGGTAGTGTGGTGAATATCTTTTTATTTTTTTTTGTAACCTAGTGCAGTGCAAAGAAAAAAAATTTTGTAATTGAATATATGACTAAGGCGCGCGAACATGGAAAAAGTCAATGAAGAAATAAAGATGTAAAACTAAAAATGAATCATTTCCTGTATGTGAGGAGGAATTATAATATTCTTATCGATCTATGCAATCTATTTTGATTGACACTTTCTGAAAGATTCAATATTCGAGAGAAGAAAATTCTATATAAGAAACGATTGAAGATTTGAAACAAAAAAAAATTGATATTCTGGAGTATATATAGAAAGAAATGTAAGAAATATAATCGTTTTCTGATGACGTCTCTGCTTCTCTTATCTTTTACTAATAATGCCATTTTTTAAGAGCAATTGGTTCAGTAATGTTATACACTTCTTATCATTTTGTCAAACAATAAGAATTTGTGTATAAAATTATTCTTTTTATTCCATGCAATGCTGTTTTTTTATTCGCAAAGGTAAAAATATTTCAGGCTTTTATTTAGCATCAAATATAGTATAAAATAATATAATATAAAATAATATAATATAAAATAATATATTATCAAATAATATATTATAAAATGATATAATAAATAATATATTATAAAATAATATAAAATAATATATAAAATGATGTAATAAATAATATAATGATCTTAAAGTTCAGAACGAAATTTATTTCCATCTTCTTCAAGTTCTTTTTATGGTGGAATAAATTTGGCCCCACTAACCAAAAAATGAATTAATGAAGCAGAAACTGACACCCAATTATCATCACCCACTTGACTTTAGAATTTTACGATCGTTCCAGGCAACAGAAATTTTTAACTGTGGAATTGAATTTCCAAAATAATTGTCTAGTTTCATCTTCATAATTAATTGTAAAGTTTTGAAAAGTAATATTTAAATTTTTATCTTTTGTTGTAATCGGTATTTACGAAAATAGGTTTCCTTAGAAATTAGTTCGTTCAATTTGGATTACAAATAAAATATTTATATTAACACAAATTTTTTCTGGAAATACTTTAACACTCTTAAGAAAATTTAAAAATAATACACTGAAAAAAAAAATTTATTTGAATCAATTAAATAATATTTGCTTCAAATAATGAAATTATTGATTCAATTGCTATTTAGTCGAGTTAAATAAAAATTATTTGTTTTGCAAGTAAATATTTATTTGATAATAGTCAAATAATCGGTTATTTGAATCAAATAAATTGTTTTTTTCAGTGTAACAATCTTTACAATTTTCAAACGACCCTCGAATTAAAAATACGTCGGTGAAGTTCGCAACATTTATGATCAACGATTAAAAGAAAAAAATTATTTTCCCACTAAAAAAAAAATTTATATTTTTTGTCACAAATATTTTTTTTTGTCAATCATTATTAATAAAACATTAATCGTACAATTTTCTTTACAAAAATTTATAACAATTTCCTTCAAAAAATATTTTTTTTCTAAAATCGTTGACTATAAACGTTGTGAACATCACCAATTATTGAAAATACAATTCTTTTGCTTTCTTTGTCGAAAAACAAGAAATTATTTATAAATTAGTGTTTTGTATTTTAATACCACCAAATAATTATATTCTCTAAATTATAATTGTAAATAATATTAATTTTTTTAAGTTAAATTGTAAAATATCTCCATAACACCCACATATTTTTGAAAATATTCATTTAAGAAAAATATACGGGTCACTAATTCAAATATGTCGACAGATTTTCAAATATTCAGTGATATTGAATTTCTTTCATCAACCAATAAAAATAGTATTAATCAATTGGATTTAAAAATATTATTTACACACCACGGGTCGAGTTTAAGACTCCAAAAAAGAAATCTGAATATTTTTTCCTATTTTGTATCATCACTAAATAGATATCTTCAAAAATTGGTTTTTTATAATTGGCTCAACGTTTAAATGACCGAAATTAATTTATTTCTTCTAAAAATCAAATTTTTATTACAATTATTTTGCGTCACTATCAAAAAATTAATTACTGAGTTTCTAAACGTAAAATTTCAGTTTAAAAATTTTTTTTTTTATTAATAATTTATTAAAACATCTTCAATAAAAAATATTTCGTTCATTTGAACGTTCAAAACTTGGAAATAATGTTATTTGAATAAAATTTTTTTCCCATAGGTATCGAAAAAAAATCGTATTTGTAAAATGTGGCTAAAATTTTCAACGTTCAAATGAACGAAATTTTTTTCAGAAAATTACTATTTAGAAAAGGAAAATAATAAAAATTAAACAACATTGAGTTTAAAATTAATTTATTTTAATCGAAAAAATAATTTTTTTTTAAATATAAATTAGAAGAAGTACAAAAAATATTGTCCTTCATTTGAACGTTCGAAACTTTAGGAACAATTTTGTAAAAAATAATTTCTGATTTTTTTCTGCTACATTAATTTCCGATTATTCCGATATTTTATACGAAATATTGTATAGAAAAAAACATAATATTTATTCTTACATAACATAATATGTGTACTTTAAACTAAAATCACAATTAAAATCTAATTTTCCCTCCTGACGCAAATAAATTTCAAATCGCTTCCATAAATACACACACACACACACGAAAAATCAGAAGAAAAGAAAAAGTACAATGTTATACCACATAAGAATTGCAATAATTAAAGTAAAACAATGATGACGTAACGTCCTTATATATAAAGTATTTCTGACTTTATTTACTTGGACACATGTATTTATGTACATGAACACTTTCCACTCTCAACGAATCAGTGAACAGAATTGTGGGTCATTTCAGAAAACTAAATTTGGTCTCTTATTTCTATATGAACTTGCACAAATTAATTATTCCTTCCAGGATAAATTGTAGAATGTTCATTAGAGACACTAATTAACGAAAAGAACAAAAGCGGCGAAAGATTTTTTTTTGCCAAAAAAAGGCATTATTAAAAAGGTTATTTCAATTTATTTTTAGTCCCCCGTATTTCATACATAAAACATTTAATTAAATTCATTAGGTAATTAACAGAATTTACCGGAGTAATTAATTTATTAGCTCTACACAGTTATTTAAACAATTTATCAACTATAATTATGAAGCTTATGAATGACTTAATGCTTAACTAATTATTTAATTCACCACTTTTTATCTCTTCGTAGTAAACCGATATTTTACACTAAGCATTCAGAACTAAAAATAAATAGTGAAATATTAAAAAATATGTTACCATAATAATGGTAAATAGTATATAAATTAAATCATTTTTTCATTGAATGTAATTAGAATTTATTTTGCAATATTAATTAATTTAATACTTTGTCCACATTTAATTCAATATTTCTTCGTTATTTTTATTACCAATATTTAACTAAATAGTTTGTTTATTATTTTTCTACTCTACATTACAAAGTAGGGCATGTATCGTATTTTCAAATTCCTGAAGATAGTATTATAATTTAACCGTTACCTCATAAAAATTTCACCGACTTTTCGGAGGGGAGTTTTATTTTTCAACAATATGTGAATATTTTCAGAGTGCAACCTGTCGAATTAAAATTGGGGCCATGGACGCATTCAAAGTATATCATATATTGTATAATTTGGTACTTCCTTTCACAAAGGGTGAACTGGCTATTCAATTCAATATATACATTGTCGTGATGTGTCGATGACACGAGAGTAAAAAAAACCGCGCACTTTTGTATACTTTTTATTCTTTTGTCCTTTTTTGTTTGCCTTTTCGATACCATCATCGTCGAATCAGGTTTAACTACCTATCTTCTATTATATCTTTAGAGGAATTTGTCATAAAAATCTTACATTGCAAAATAACACTTTTACAAAAAAAATTTAGTATATATGGCAATAAACAAAATTTTTGGTTATGTTCTCTTTTGGAATTTGTAAACAAAAAGAATTTACAAATATAAGATAAAAAGTACTTAGGGAATATTTTTATTGCGCATTGCTTATATAGAAAACGGATTTTCAACTCTTTATTCTTCTAGAAAGAAAGGAATTTTCTTTTGTTTTTCTTCTCGCACATTTTTTTATTGGTAAATTCACAAATTAACTCACATTTTTCCACTTTTCCTTATGAAACTGCAATGTAATCCCAAAGTGTGTGTGCACTGACTGACAGAACTTGTTTTTAAATTTAAAAGCCACGCACACTGTTAAAACTTGAGAAATATGCACACGATTGAAAACTAGTCAAGCCACTTCACGCTCACGCAACAGCGTTTCTCATTCGACTGATGAGAAAACTGAAATTGAATTCAGAATCTGTCTCGTCTGTCTTGAATATTCTGTTGCGTTTGAAATTCTGATGCGGTGAATGTATCAACTTTGAATTCAAAAACCCTTTCCTCTGTTATGGTAGTTATCTACTTATCTCCAAATTATGTGCAGTCGGTAAGTGAAGTAGAACAGATGTTGGTAAAGTAGGTCTCTCGGTAGTTACCTTCTGTTGCAGTGTGTTTCGTCATTTTCACGCTAGGATTGCTAGTGTTTCTTCAATATCGCAACAAGTCTAAACAGGATTTCAAAGGTAAAAAGCATTTTCTTTGAATAACGAGATTAACAATAAAAATTCTGTAGATGAAAATAAACGAAAATAATGATTTTCGACTCACTTTGTAATGTATTTCAAGTTAAATTGTGAATTCATTGGATAAAAGAATCGAAAAATGTGACAACTGGTTGATTCATTGTGCGACTTCATCAAGCGAAGAAACCGCGCCAACTTGACAACCAGGATTTTTCGTATTTTTGCTTTTAATTCTAAGGAATATGGAGAAAAATACTAATAAGGAAGAACGAAATGTTTTCAAATACAGACGCAGATATTTCAAAAGGTATAAAAAAAGTATTTTTTTTATTATTTACATTGTATTTTCTTTGACCGTCTCGACATAACCTCAAAATTAAGAATACCGGTTTTTGTCGTAAAGAACATATAGGGAACAATAAAAAATTCAATAAATCCACATAGAAAACATTTACAAACAAATTTCCTGCAAATTTATTTAATTGTACAAAAATTTTTCCACTTTATGCAAGTGTAAAATGTAAATTTCCGACAAAAAAAACATTTGCAGAAAATTTTTCTCGCATTTTTGCAGTGAATAATAATTACATTTGGCAAAAGTTTGCTGTAAATTTACAAAAGAGGACATGAGAAGAATCCAAAAAAATGTGGTGAGTTTTGAAAAAAAATAATACAATATTGTTAACAATAATAACAGGCTTAAGATTTATTTGTTTATCTAAGAATTGCAAGAAAATTATTCTTGTTTTGATATAAAAATGCAAATTACTTCGATTTTTGTGGTGTACAAAATAATACCAAATTTAAGAATAATTTTATTGATGTTCTTTGAATCGATTCAATTATTTTCAAATATTTTAGAGAAAATTTTTTGCGTCGTGAAGTCAATTATTTTCTCAAATAATGGCATTTTTTGCTGAAATGAAATTATTTTCAATATCTACTGCTGTTTTAGAAAAATTTCACGAAAGAATTCAATATCATTTTGATAAAATCTTTAGTAAAATTCTTTCCAAAACTCAATTATTTGAAATACGATTTATATAAAATTTATTGAAAGAAATTTGCTTAAAATTATCCGAAAGAAATCAATTACTTTTGATGTTTTATGATATAAATGGAAAAATTCCTGGAAATAATGTAAGTATTTTCCAAATTTTAAATGTAACAAATTGAAAAAAAATGCTTTATTAAAAAAAATTTTAATAAAGTTCTTTTCAAGTATTCAGTTATTTTCGCACAAAGAATAAAATTCTTCACATGAATGCAGTTATTTAGAAAAAAATGAAATAAAATTCGTTTGCAAGAATTAAATTATTTTCATAATTATAAAATTCTTTGTAGGATTTCCATAATTTGTATGTACGATTTTAAAAAAATACCTCAAAAAAACTGAAATTTTGTAAAATTTTATTGAATTTGGTATTTTAGTAATAATTGCGCTTTTCCTAAAGTATTTCATTATTTTTAGTTAATAGCAGAGTTTGAAAAATTGTAATGGCAAATTTTCAAAAGAATAGAACTCTAAAAAATTTTATTGAAAAACCAAAATGAAATTTAACTTCAAAAAAATATATTGAGAAAGTATTCTAAAATACATAGTAATCAGCAATAGATTTTTGTACCGTAATTTTTAAAAATTCAATTTTTTCCAATATTTTCAATTTCAATTTTCTGATAATTTAAATATATACCTACACGGAAAAACTTTCTTCAAGAGTCATTACTAAACTTATTCAAGAACTCAGGATATGGAAATAATACAAGAAATGCTACAAAACCATAGATTGAAACATTATTTTAAGCTGTTCGGGGATAACTGTAGTAAATTTCTGGACTACTTGTTGAATTTTCTTGAAAAAGTCCTGAACTGGTTTAAGAATAGAAAAATTTAAAATTAGCGAAAAAAATTTGCCCGCCTGAGTAGTCGAACTTGAGACCTCGAGACTCAAGATCGGAGCGCCTTATGCCACTCGGCTGCAGGGACGCGTTACGATACTTTAGTTTTAGATCGTTTTAAAGCGTTTAAAGCCAAGTGGCGCTGTATACCTATTGGTTACGCTTCGTCTTCTTTCTTAAATAGTTCGAGACTTTTTCAGCGCGCAGTGACTGAAGAACTCAGTCGCAGCGTCAAGAACAATTATTTCCAAGCCATTAGAAAAACACCTGAAAATTCTTTAATAAATATTGAACTTTTCTAAAACATGTTCTAAATTTTTTCCATATCCTGAGTTCTTGAATAAATTTAGTAATGACTCTTGAAAAAAGTTTTTCCGTGTATATAAAAAAATAAATAATTTTTCAATTTTATTATTATACTTTTTAAATTGTTTTAAAAATTACATTTTTAGAAACCTGTTATTACATTTTTATAGAAAACAATTATTATTAAAATTTTTAATTACAATTCCTAAAAAACGTTTTATTTTAGATTCTAAAAATATTTTCTGTTATGTATTTTTAATAAGTCACCTTAATAATTTTAAAAGAATATCGTAGAGTTACATTTAGAAAAATATGGAATTAGTTATAAAAAATTGAAACATTTAATTCAAATACTTTAAAAAGTCTATAAAAATTTGTGGAAATTCAAAGAAAAAAAAAGGGAAGTTGAGTTAAAAATTCTTTAAAAGTCTATAAAAATTTGTGGAAAAAAGAGAAGTTGAGTTCAAAAATTCTTGAAAATAATTTAATTTCAGAAGCATTAGTTTCAATGCTTATAACTAATTTTAATTAGTTTTCATAAAGAAATAAATACATTTCTGAATATTTTAAATTGGAATTTTTTGAATTTAATTTAAATCCCTATGTAAAAATAAGTAAAAAGTATTTAAGTATTTTTTATTTAAGACAAGAAAAACTTTTGAAACCAGTTTTTTTATCTACTTTCTTAATTTGTTAATTACTTTTACATAACATTTAGATTCCTAACAATTTTTTTTCATTTAATAAATTCGAAATAAAAATGCAAGTGTATATAAATTTTTTTTTGCTCCATTTTCTATTTGTTTATTTTGTGTTTAGTAATTAGTTTACTATGTTTTTCAGTGTTTTTGACCCCAACTGAATGCGTATACATACAATTTCAACAGACTCTACGTGGGCGTTCTACAACTATATATCGGATATGTATTGCAGCTTCACTTTTACTATCAGAGGAAGATGGTCGAGAGAGTGGACATCATTGACCACGTAAGTTCACCTAAGTGTGCGAAAATTTGCGTGGGTGTACTGACAATTCCCGATGGCAATGTTCAACTTTCCAGGCATGCATGCATGCATGAACTGCAATGAACCAGCAGAGATAGTCTCTATATGTGCAAACTATATAATACCGTATCATTTCCGTTGACAAGTAAATCATTGTCAGTTGTTATATTCTGATGAGAGAGGTGTTGTCCCTAACAACGATCATTTCTGCCTCCCTAATCAGTATATCATATGGATATAATTATCGATAATTAGAAGACATTCACCGCATTATATATATATGTATATAATAAATTCGTGCGTGACATATTAGTTCACATACACTCCAAGGTTCATATTCTCAATCTCCGCATATGTATATGAAAATTCGGAAAGGAATTGAAGACAAAAGTAAAAAGAATTTCTCTATTTAATAAATTAGGGGAAATTTTTTTCTTTTAAGTTTTTAAAGAACATTTTTTGCTAATTTGATAAATTTTGTGATTAAAATATTAACAGTGGATTCAACACTCGACTAAAAAATAATTACAGTGAATTAAATACTCGACTGTAAAATAACTATATAATGGATTAAATAATCGACTGTAAAAAATAGAAAAAATTTTTTTCTACTGAATAAAATTGATTTGATTCAAATAACCAAATACTTGTCTATTACCAATTAAATATTTACTTGAATCAAATAATCTCTGAGTCAAATAAATGATATTTGCCTCAAATACTTCAGTATTCTTAAAACAATTTATTTAACTTAAATAAAATTAATTTAATTCAAGTAAATATTTATTTAATAAAAGACAATTCAGTATTTTTGAAACAATTTTTCCACAATTTATTTAACTTTAATAAAATTAATTTAATTCAAGTAAATATTTATTTAATAAAAGACAATTCAGTATTTTTGAAACAATTTTTCCACAATTTATTTAACTGTAATAAAATTAATTTAATTCAAGTAAATATTTATTTAATAAAAGACGATAGTAATCGATAATCTGAATCAAAACCATTTTTTTATTCCATATATAGAGGATTAAATACTAAACTATAAAATAATTACAGTCGAGTATTTCCCCATTTTTATAATTCAAAATATTGACAATTTTCGTTGAAAGAATTTTTAATATTAAATTAATCGTACACATCAAAAGGGGGACTTTTATCTGTTTCAATTAATAAAATGTTTAACAAAGAGCCGCGCGTACGCAAACTATTAAAAGTAAATCCTGTCGGTCCTTCTATATAAATCCATTGCGTTGATTTTCATTCTAAATTTAAGCCCAGTTTGTGCTTTGTTTTACTTTCTACAAGTGAATTACATTCCATGTGCGTGTGTGTCAAGTTAATCGGTTGATCCGCAGTACTTTATTGACTAGTACAGATATATACATTTAGTATATATGTATATATACAAATAATGTGCACCTATGTATACGCAGAAGACATTTACTCAAAGAGAGAGAGAGAGAGGGAGAGAGAGAGAGAGATAAACAGAAGCCTGTATTTCTCGCACGATCAACGTGACAAGTAGATTTCCCCGTTTTAAATGAGTTTTCCTCTAAAGCGCGTGCAATAATTATATATACTATGAAGTCAAAAAGTAATAGAATTTCATTAGATAATCGCGTTACAGTGTTGTTATAATTGCAAGAAAATGACATAATATGGTTTAGTTCAGGGGAAAAAAACGAGGAAAGGTATGGAACTTAAAGAAACTTTTAATTGAAACAGTAAATAATAAATAAGTTCCGAAAATTCAGTTCTTCCTTACTTTCTAATTCAAATTCAACAATATTATTTCTAGTATTTAATTTAATTTTTAGTTTTACTATTTTTATAATTAAAAAGTTAATGAAAACCATAAAAAATTAGGGATAGACTTTTATTATTATTTTTATTATTTTTATTATTTTATTTTTATTATTTTCATTATTTTTATTTATTTATTATTTTTATTATTATTATTATTATTATTATTATTTTCATTATTTTATTATTTTTATTTATTTATTTATTATTTTTTTACTATTGAAAAATTAATTAAAACCATAAAAAAAGGGAACTAACTTTTATTATTTGCTTTTATTTATTATTTTTATTTTTATCAAATTGTTTTTTTTTATTTTCCTTACATTAATAGTCGTAATATTATAAAGTTTAGGACATATTTATAATTTTCTTACCGCATTGGGGACAATTTGTTATTCTGATACACTTTATTTATGAATCTGTGACATGCGGATAGATTATAATAAGACATTTTACAAAGAAGTCGGTGGCGTTATCAGTAGTTTGTAATTATTACGAAACGGTTTTAACATAGATCAGGAATTCCATTGAGTTATGTGTGTTAAGATTTCAGTCTACATTATAAACATTTATTCTTCTTTTCATTATTATTATTATTTTAATCTTCCTTAATTCTTGGAAATTTTATATCTTTAAGATTGAATGAAAAAAAGATTATAGAAAATTACTTTCTTTATTAAAATTCTTATGAACGTAAATTAATTATACGTAAAATTTCGACTTAAAAAACAATTTTATTAATTCAACTTGGTTCTTGAATAAGATTAATTAAATGTGGTAATTAAAAATTTTTTAGTTCTTGATTTTTAATGTTTAGTAAAAGTTGTTTTTTGGATAGAAGTAATTAATTGATTGGTATTTTTTTTTAGATGCAAAAGCGCAAAGTACGATGGATTGTTGAAATACCGGAAGATGAGGAAGGACAGAAACCAGTTGAATCACAAATTGCGGAAACTAAGGGTAAATTTTTCTTTTAATTACTTTACAAGTTTTATTTTGTTTTATATTTATTTTTAACTTAGGTCTATATTTGATTCTTATTTAAGAGCCTAAAGTTCTGAACGTTCAAATGAACGAAATTTATTTATTTCTTCTAAAAATTAAATTTTTATTGCTATTACTTTGCGTTACTTCCGAAAAAAATTAATAACTGAGTTTCTAAAGGTAAAATTTTAGTTGTTACATTTTTTTAGGATTAGTAATTTACTAAAATATCTACAATTAAAAATAGTTCGTTCATATGAACGTTCAAAACTTGAGGATCATTTCTTATTTTCATTTATATACTTGATTTTTATTTGTTAGAAAAACTGTTGGATAAAATTCAATTATTCGATTATTCAATTATTTAAAAGTTTAATAAAATTCACTCCCAAAATTCAAATATGTTTTTAAAAATAATAAAGTTTTCACACGAATTATTTGAAATGCAATTTTCATAAAATTTTGTAAAAGAAAGTAATTATTTAAAAAAAAATTTGTAGAAAATTCTTTGACGCAGAAATCAATTATTTTTAATGATTTATGAACAAAATTTGTTCCTAGGAAGGCAATTATTAAAAAAATATTAAAAAATAAATTGGAATAATTTAATTATTTTCATAAATAATAAAATTCTTTGCAGGATTTTAATTATTTTGATAATAAAACTTTTCAAACGAATTTAATTTTAAAAGAAGACAACTTATAATTTTTATTATAATAAATACAATAAATACAATACTAAATAAATACAATAAATAATTATTTATTATTGTTAATAAATAGTTCAATTCTTGTAGAACTTTCTATGAAAAATTGATTTAAAAACGATTTTTTGTTAATATTTTCGATAATAATTGAATAAGAAAAATAGTGAATTTTTTTTATGCAATTTTATCAAAAAATTCATTTTTTCTGAATTAAATAAAAAAAGTCAGAGAAAAATATTCAACATTTTAACTACTTTTTTTAGTCTCAATGACATTTTTTCAAACATAATAATTATCGAGTGCGAAGCCTGTATTTTAGTATTCTTTAAAGGAAATTCTAAAAAGAATACATTCAGTAATAATGTTTAAATAATATTCTTATTATAGTATATGAAATCAGAAATTAAACACATTTTTTCATAATATTTAATTATAACCCATTTTTTATAATACAAATTTTTACAACACAATTGAGAGGAACAAAAAATAGGAAAAGTGTGCGAAAAATATTCAAAAATTCAGAGACTCTCTCTAAAAGTTTTTATACGATACATCTTTCCACATGGTTTATGTGCGTAAAATTTTTTTTCTGAAAAATTGACGTGACATTTACTGAAATTAGAGAGAGAGAAAGTGTGTATTGTGCACGATGGGATAAATTATAACTATAAGATCTGTCGGTGTTTTATTACTATGTTTTTCATTTTACAACCGTTTGACTATTTACAGAATTTTATTAATAGACGTGATATACTCGAATTCTCATTTTTATTCACATTTCATCACCTTCGCTTTTGTTTATAAATTAAAAACTCGCGAGAAAAATCATTTTTGCACTTGCCTTCTGTTTTTTAAAAATATTTTTTAATGGATATTCTTCTGCTCTTGTATTTAACTGCTGGAAACCATTTTTTTTAATCTCGGACATTTTTCAATAATATACATTTTTATGAGACAGTAGAAAAATTTTTATAATCCAGACTTAATTAGTAATTTGGACAAAAATTATTTTTTTCTTATTTATTATCAATTTACCTAAACTTTACTATTTACGTTTAAATTTATTTTATTTACGTTACTTGCATGTACTGAAAAAAATTTGATTTAAATAACCAATTATACTTTCAATCATCGTTTTTTGTCAAATAAATATTTACTTTAACCAAATAAATTTTAACTAAGTCAATTGAACTGTATTTGAAACAAATTCTATTTAATTGATTTAAATAAATGTAAATTATTTGAATAGACAAGTAATTAGCTACTATTTGAATCAATTTTTTTTTGTCAGTTTGTAAATAATTTTTCGAACGACGGGAAAAAAGAAATAAAGCGAATTGTTGATAAATACACAAAGTGAAACGCTTATTATCGGTTAGATTCCTAGTGCAACAAATCAAGATGATATCACTTGGTTGTTGACATAGGAATGCCTGTGTATAATAATTCTCGCGCAGTTGTCCTGATTATGTTTCATTTATAAAGTCGCGAGTCATTAATAGTTAACCCCTTTATGCAGATCTGTAAATTGTTTTATGTACATTATTCTTATGCGAGTAGGAAAAATGAAAATTCATATCTTCAGTTATATGCACAAGTTTCCGTTTTTTTTTTGTTCCTCATAAATTATAATTATTAAAAAGCGATTTTCTAACGTTGTTTGCTTTTTTGTTCCTTTAGAAAAAAGTCATTTTAAATTCTCAATATCGCAGGGAGAGAGAGAGAAAAATGGTTGCTGTACTCTTTTTTTTTACTTTTGCTTGTCGGTAAACGGAACCGGTCCCAGAATTTGAGAATCGCTTGAATGAAATACCATTTAAAATGACTTCGACACTGCGAGAATGGATATACAGTACTAACAAGGGGGTCCAGACCCCAGGAGAATGTTATTTACCTCTTGAAACTCCTGTTCGCCTGTTTACCTGTACCTTGTTGGGCCTTACTTCTAGTATTCAGTGAGGGGTCCCAAGTTTATATTCTCTTACATATTTTGCACGTATTGTGTGGTTCGTGGGTCCCATTTCAAACCGCAAACTCAAGGCCACGCTCATATGCTCATATACATATATATATATACCCCTTTTGATAAGTCAATTATTTATGATAATTCACAATTAAATATTAAAATTAAGAATTAATTATCAAAGAGAATTATTAAATTTTGCCATTAAAATTTTTTATATAATTTTTATATTCAGTTTTTATTATTTATTCAATAATGTTACACTAAAAAAAATTTATTTAATTAAAAAATTAAGTGATTCTGAAGATTCGAAAGTTCAAATGAAGGACAATTTTTTTCTTTTTTGTTAAAATTAAAATTTTGTTGGAAAATATTCTTTTTGATAATTCAGAAAATTCGTTCCTTTTCATAAGCTTAATTTCTTTTATTTCTAATTTTATTTTAGTAATTTTTAAAAATATTTAAATAGAAAACAAAATATTAATTTGTTTTATGTTTAAAACTTTAGAAAAATCAAATAATCGATTAATTATTATTTATATTAGTAAATAATCATTTACTGATTTAAATCGTGTTTATTTAAATCAATTAAATGGTACGTTTGCTTAAAATATTCAAATTATTGACTCAAATATAATTTCTTCGATTTAAAGAAAAGTTATTAGAATAAGGAAAATGTCCCTCAAGATTCTAAAGTATACAAATGAACGACAATTCTTCTTATTCTTTGTTAAAATTTCAATTTTATTGGAAAAAAATACTTCGTTAATTTCTAAAATTTACTCCTTTCTATAAATTTTTAATATTTTATTTATTTATTTTAGTAATTTTTGAAAATACTTAAATAGGAAACAAAATATTTTTTGCCTTGAACGTTCAAAATTTGAGAAAAAACGATAAATTATCCTCCATTGTAAAATAAATATTTATTGAAAGCAAATTATTTTCATTTAAGTTAATTAAATGGTATTTGGTTTAAATATAATTTATTTGATTGAAATAAAACTTATTTGATTAAAAAAAAATGTTTCTAAAGATGAAAGTTGAAATGAACGACAATTTTTTTTCTTCCTTCGTGAATATTTCACTTTTGTTACAGAAAATATTCTTTTTTGTTTATTATTCTTCTATATTAATTTTTTTATATTAATTTTTGAAAATATGTTCGTTTATTTGAAAATTAAAAAATCAAGGAAAATGAAATAAACGATTACTTATGGTCTATATACAAAATAAAAAATATATTTATTTCGTTTTCTATTCAAATATTTCCAAAAATCACTAAAATAAAATAAGTTAGTCATTTATAGAAAAAAGTACCAAAGAAATAAAATATTTTCTAATGAAATACAAATTTTAACTAAGAAGAACAAAATTTTCGTTTATTTGAACTTTTGAATCTTCAGGACATTTCTTGCATCAAATAGTTTTTTTAAAATCAAATAAATTATATTTCAGCCAACAATTTAATTATTCGAACTAAATATGATTTAATTAACTTCAATAATTTTATTTTTTCTAAACATATTTAATGAATTCTAATAATTTTTATTTATAAGGAAATTAAATAATATTTGTTTCAAAAAGTCAAATATTATTGATTAAAATATAATTTATATGATTTAAATAAAACTTTGTTTTGATTCAAGTAAATATTTGATTGATATTGTTATAAATTAATAATTATATTAATGTTAAATTAATGAAATCGGTTATTCGAATGAAATAAATTTTTTTTTGACTATTATGTAAATACTGTAACATTTTTATTTTTATAATTATAATATATTGAATTAATATTCGAAACATTCGAAATATATTTAAAATATATTGACTATTAATTCAATATATTTTCATAATAAAAATAAAAATTGAATTTGAATAAAACATTATTTGAAAACGCAATATAAATTAATGCAGCTTAAAAAGGTTTTAAAGAATATATATATGACAGACTTTTTTTAACTTTTATTTTCTATCACAATGAAAACAGAGAACTTGAAATTATAAAATCATTAGAAAAATGTTTGATTTATATGATTACAACTTTTGTTTATTTATATATATATATATATATTTTATAATTCATTCATATGTTTTCTATGGCTTATTTATATTTTGATATGCGTTTTCCCTTCATCTAAAACTTGAATCTATTCACTGGGTTTGTATTATGTGCGTGGGCTTTTATGAGAATTTTGAATTTACATAATGCAAAATCTCATTTATATTTTACTGTTGATATAAACATTTGAACGATTGAAACTAATGCGCTTCATAAAAAAAGAAAGAATTTTCAAATATTAACTTTATGCTTTGTATAAATAAAATACAAGTTTTCAAGCTTTATATTTAACTTTAAATTTTATTTTCTATCTTCTTTCATTTTATCGATAGTTTATAATTTTTATAATTTTTTATAGTTTTCATAATGTTTTAATTTTAATTGCATTTCAAATTTTTTTTAATTTTAACTGCGTTTGTAATTTGTAATTCTAATTAAATAAATTTATTTAGTTTCTTAAGGGTAAAGATCCATTCGTTTGTAAATTAATAATTTTTTTACATAGATTAAAAAAAAATAATAAACAAATAGAGAAAATGAAAAATAATGAAATTCTTTGATTCTAATATTAATTTACAAAATTAGAGAACGAAAATTCTTTTTATTTTGCAATAAAATGTTTTGCCGCCGTTTAATCACATTTATTTATCGAAATAGAAAGTTAATTTGTAAATAAACAAATAGAGAAAATGAAAAATAATTAAATTCTTTGATTCTAATATTAATTTACGAAATTAGAAAACAAAAATTCTTTCTCTTTTTATTTTGCAATAAAATGTTTTGCCGCCATTTAAACACATTTATTTATCAAAGTAGAAAATTATTTATTAACGTTAGAATGTTTGTTGGTTTTGAATTTGGCGCGTAAAGTTGAGGCCTTGTAATGCGGTGTGGAGGGGGCTGAGGGGAAGATAGTGGGGCCTTTTCTCCTTGTCTGCGTCCACGGTTGCCAGTTTGTTTCACGCCACTCGAGCAGTAACCGGTGTTATTTTCTTTTTTTTTACTTTTTGGTTAATAAAAAAAAGAATGTGTCGTGAATTCTTTTGATCCTCAAACGTTGTGTAAATCAATTGTTGTGCTTGTCTCGCGCCTCATTATATGACAAAATCATGTCTTCCTGTGTTTAGAATCAATCTTTTACAATTATTCCAAAATGATACTTCTAAAGTTACTTCCTTCGAAACTTCTTATGTGTCGTATAGTTATCACGTCCTACTTTACTCCGTGTGCATTAAAAAGATAATGCATTTTCAGCAAAAAAAAAAAAGTGCGAAAAATTGAAATAGTGGATAATTTTAATCGAGGTGAATCGAATATTGGTTATGTTTACAACAGTTACTTTCCCCCATATGCGTGTATAATATTGTCCGGTGTTGTGTTGTGAATCAACAAGTGTCATGAATTGATCGTAATATCTTTTTTAACAATAAAATTTATCTTGAAGAAATTATAAATCTTTGAGAATTGACAATTATCAATTTTTGTTGATAGTGAAAGTACTTTGATATTGAAAGATTCATTATCATTGGATAATTGAAAGATTTGTGTTTTAAAATACTTTCCTGGAATACAAGTGTGTGATGCTGGATGGTAAAAAGGAATACAGTCCTGTGTTTGTGTGTGCATATAATTAAAAAAAAGTTTTTACCGCTTGCCGGCCAAGAGAGACGATCTGTGATCGTTTGTTCATCTCACGTGCCCTTGGATGAATATTACGTCAAAGATTTTGTCGTTGAATTCTCAAAATGGAAGTCGTTTATATAGGTGTGTACATGTTTTTCTTAAAAATGACAATTTTTTTTGCATACTCCATGTAGATTATATTTTCCGATATATAATAGTTGCCTGCAGGAGAATGATCACCTTCTATTAACCTGTTCTTATTGCAAAAAAAAGTCGTCGCAAACTTGGTACGTGGGGAACATTAAATAGACAAGGTTTTATGTACTCTACAGATGAATTTTAAGTTTCTATTCCTGGAGAAGAATATTTTTATTATTCTTGTGGTGATATAACAGGAATATTTAAAATTCTCGAGAATTATTAAATTGTCTTTCTAGATATTCAGTTCATTGTCTTTCTAAAACAATTCCAGTCCTCGCACTCATCTATACTAAAACCTAATATTTACTACTTTTTTTACGATTCGCTACTATTTGGATACTTTTTTAATTGTTACACTGAAAGCCACTTTTTTCTATTTTATTAAAATTTTACACTATTTTAAATTTATTAACAGGTTGAAAAAAAATATTTTAATACATCTTTATAAAATTCTTCGAAACAAATCAACAAATTCAAACACAATTCTTCTAAACAGTTGAATTAGTTTTAAAAGTTTTTCAAAATTTAATTATTTTCAATATTAACTATTTTAATAACAAAATTCCTCAAGGAATTCAATTATTTATGCAATTTTTTTTATAAAATTGTTTGCAAACATTTAATTTGTATTTTTATAAATAAAAAAATTTTCAAAGGAATTTAATTATTTAAAACAGAATAAAAATTAAATTAATATTGAAACAAAATAAAAATTGAATTATTTTTATGAACAATACAATTTTTCGCAGGATTTCAATTTAAAAAAAATTAAAATTCTTAGAAACAATTCAATTATTTAAATAAATTTTAATTAAATTCTTTATAACAATTGAATTGTTTTCAATATAATTGTAATCCAATTTTTTTTTATAAAATTCAATTATTTTCATAAATAAAATACAATTTTTAAAAGAATTAAATTATTAAAAACAGAATTAAAATTAAAACAAGGTAAAAATTCAATTATTTTCATAAATAATAAAATTTTTCTCCGGACATTAATTATTAAAAAAAAATTAATAATAATTGTTAGAAGAATTCAATTATTTTCAATACAATTTTATATAAATTCCTCAAAAAATGAAAATTCTTTGAAACCATTCAATTATTTTAAATAATTTTGTTAAAATTTAATTATTTAAAAAAATTGTGGTAAAGTTCCTGTCAAGAATCCGAAGTAAAGAAATATTTAATTATTCAATAAATTATTTTTGTATTTGAAATTTAAATAATTGCATTTTCGTAGAACTTTCTAATATAAGAATTAATTTAGAATTGGATAAAGTAAATTTATTAAAAATTTATTTATAAATGTTTTACATTGAAGTCAATTTTAATTCCTCTAGACAAAATAAAAAAGTATTTAAATATTTTTTTCAAAAATTATTTAATTTTTTTATGTAATATTAAGAAACTATAAAAAAATTATGTCAAGTTCAGTTTTTCGATAGCAATTTTTTTTAGTTTTTTTAATCTTAAAGCTACTTTTTGCTAACTTTCTCAAAAATAATTATCGAATACGAATCTTTGATTTATAAATGATAACCAAGTTTTGAACGTTCAAATGAACGAAATTTTTTTTTATTTAAGATATTTTAATAAATTACTAATAAAAAAAAATTAAAAACTGAAATTTATTTTTGGAAACTCAGTAATTAATTTTTTTAAATAGTGATTGCAATAAAAATTTGATTTTTAGAAGAAATAAATAAATTTCATTCATTTGAACGTTCAGAACTTTAGGATGTTGTTTATAAAATTATCTTTAAAAGATAAATAAATTTAAAAAATTTTATACAAAAAAGATTTTACATATTTTCTTTTGATGAACTTGAAATTGAATTACATAATAATGTTTATAGAATTGTTTGCAAACGATGATTATTATTTTCGAAAGAATTAAGTTTACTTTGCATTTCAATTTGATTACGTACAACCAAAATTGATTGATTGGAATTTTATAATATTTTGAAATTAATATTACAATTTGCTCGAATATGCAGGTTATGAATTCTCGCTTTACATTAAATTTAACACGAAATATTAATCTATACCTGGACATACTTATTACTCATTAGTTTCAAATCTTAAAAATGGGTTTACTAGTTTCATGTTTTCATATGTCTCATTAAGATAATCCTGACTTATTCACTTTTAATGACAGTTAATATTATTAGATTTAAAACTACTTCGCCTGTCGTATAATAATTAAACGTTTCTATAAACGTTTTATCCAATGTAATAAAATAAATAAATTACCGATTGCAATAAAAATTGAAAAATTAATTTTTTTATACTGACGGAAAATAGTATTAAATTGAACATTCAGATTAATGTTTTTATTATTTATTTAAAAAGATGAAGAATTTTTCGTTCTTTGTAATTTTTTCTCTATTTTTCGGTTTTCTTGACACAATTTTTTTTTTAGTTTTATTACAATAATTGAACTGTTGGCTCAACATTAATAGAATTTTTCCCAGTGAGAAAACTTGATCCTCATCAGTAATTGGATAGTCGTTCGTTTGAGTTTACTGCTTATTATCTAATTTCTTTCTTCTAGTCATACAGTGTGTAGTGCAATATTACATTTCTTATTTGCATGTTTAACACGAGAATATTAGGGATGTTTTGAAGAACAGAAAAAATTTCCAGTGATGCATGAAAATTTAACGAATTAACTATTTAAATTCTTCGAACCTTCTAAACTCTTTCTAAACATTTAATTAAATTGTTCAGTAATTTTTTTCTAGACGAGAAGAAACGCTTTTCAATTGCAGCGAAACTTGCATTTGCGTATATTTTGTATTTTTAATTTCGGCCTCTTTCACTTTGATCTTGAATTCTTGGTATGTTTTTCATTCACATGGTGCTTCCTACCCCATCCTTGTTTTTATGAACCTTCTTGTGTGTTTAAGATGCGTTTTTTTTCTTATCATGTTCCCAGAAACATCTGGTTTTTCATTATTCTTGGATTGCTTGGTTCCTGTCTCCTTTTTTTTTTGTCTTCTTTTCTAAATTTGAATTTTTATGAGATTTCTTATCTAAATTTTTGATTCTTCTACATTCTTGTCACATATGAATCATACGATGCGGTGTATTTTTAAATTTTTGTTTAATTTTTAGTTTTTTTCGAGTTCGACTTTTTTCTTTTTGGCGGTTTTTATTTCTATTTACAATTTTCGTATTCTCGAATGGTTATTGGGTTATTTAGTCTGATTGGATTTTGGTTCGATTGTTTGGAATAAGAACACGTATTCAATTAACATGTTTCATTCATTATTCAAATTGATTTCTTGTGTTATGAAGTATCGGTTATTAGCTGACAAGGAGGTGATTAATAAAAAAAAAGTACGTTGAAGATAATTCTGATGATGATGATGATGATGAATGAAAAATAGTCCAGTTGGTAACAAATTTTTTAGAACTGTTTCTCTATGTTCAGGTTTAAAATAAAAAAAAAACGATGCTGAGAGTAAAAAGGGGATTTCTTTTTCCATGGAGAAAATTTATTATCTTTTTATGCTGAGGAATATCTTTAAATGGAGCTTTTGATAAAGAAATATAAGGGTGTTTTTGTTTTCTTTTAATAAACTTTTTTGTGCACGTACGCATTCATATAGCAGAAAAAAAATTAATTATAACGGGGAAGAAGGCGCAGTCTAGTCGTGAGCTCGATTTTCATATCCTTGTCACTCTTATCCAATTACTGGCACCCCTTTTGCATTGTGAACTCATTTACTTGTTAATTAGCTCGTTTGTAAATGTGACACGTACCACCCGCTCGAGGAACTACGTTAATCTGGGTTAATATGGGTAAAATAAGAACTAAACCCAGAAACTTAACTGTTGATCTCGCGATATTAGTTAACATCCCACTGAGTAATTTTCCCTTTAATAGTTCAATCGATTCCTCCTAGTGTGTACACCAATTCGAAAATTTTAATTTTCTCCTTTTCGAGAACAAGAAGAAAAGAATTTACTTATATAAGTATACATTGAAGTAGAAAAATTAATATTGAAATGTTCATTGGTCTCTAAAGTGCAGGGCTCGAAGTAGGTCCGTAAATCCTGAAAAAGTCCGTAACTTTGCGTCAAGTCCGTAAAAGTCCGTTTTTTTAAAAAAAAGGTCCGTAATTTCGTTCAAAAAGGATGAAAAGTTCGTAAATTGTATACGATATAATTTGGAGAATTTTAGAGAAATTACAAATGATTGCAGAAATTCAATTATTTTTAAAAGTAATAAAATTCTGCGTAAAAATTCAATTATGTTCCAAAATTTTTTTAAATTCTCGTCAAAATTTCAATTATCTTTAGAAATATTAAAATTCTTCTCCTAAATTCATGTATTTTCAAAAAAACTAAAAAAACATTTGCAATAACATTTCTCAATTATTATCTGTATAAATAAATAGCAAAATTCTTCAACAAAATTCAATTATTTTCAAAAATTTTATTGAAATTCATTTTAAAAATTTCAATTATTTTCATAATTAACAATATTAATCACACGAAGTCAATTATTTTCTGTAGTAATAAAATTCAAGTATTTTCCAAAATTTTAATAAAATCCATTGCAAAATTTGAATTATTTTCAAAAGTAATAATATTCTTCGCAAAAATTAAATATTGTTCGATATCTACTATTTTTTTTAATTTACCAAAAGAATTTAATAATTTAAAAAAAATAGTAAAATTCCACAAAAACTTTTAATTATTTTCAAAAAATAATAAAAATTTCACAAGAATTTTATTATAACAAATTTTTTCTATAAATTTCTTCGCAATCGTTCAACTATTTTCATAATTAATAAAATTTTACCGGGATTCAATTATTTTTGTAAATAATAAAATTCTTTTTAGGTATTCAATTATTTTTAATAGAATTTTAATCGAATTCGTCGAAAAAATTCTTAAAAATTTTATTAAAATTCGTCCAAAGAATTTAATTGTCTAAAAATTTGTTGATAAAATTTTTAATAGGAATTGGATTCCAAGAAACATTCAATTATTCAATAAATTATTTATTTTTGTATTTAAATAATTGAATTCTGGTAGAATTTTCTCATAAACATTGATTTAAAAATAAATTTCAGTTAAAATCTTCAATTATTAAAAAATAATTGAATTTGGGAAATTTTTAAAAAATTGTCTTAATAATAATTGAATTTCTACCAAAAAAAATGTTATCAAAACTTTTTTAAATATCTGAATTTCTGCTAAAATTCGAATATTTTTTAAAATAATTGAATTCTTGCGAAGAATTTTATTAAAACTATTGAAAATAATTGATTCCCGGTAAAGATTTTTATTATTTTACGAAAATATTTAAATTCTTGCGAAAAATTTTATCAAAATTTCTGAAAGTAATTAAAGATCTGCTAAGAATTTTGTTATTTTTAATTTATGTCAAGAATTTTGTTAACATTTTTTTAAAATAATTGAATTCCTGTTAATTTTTTTCAAGAATATAATTATTTTTGAAAATTTTAAGAAACTTCTTCGCAAGAATTCAATTATTTTCATAAAAATAATAAAATTTAATGCGGAATTTCAATTATTTTTAATACAATTTTAATCGAATTTCTCTAACAATGTTATTATTAAAATTTTTTTTTTTAATTTGTTAATAGAATTCAAGTATTTGATAACTTGTTGATAACAATTTTTATGGGAATTGAATTTTAAGAAACGTTCAATTTTTCAATAAATTATTTAATTGCGTTTTATCTTTATTTAAACAATTGAATTCTAGTAGAATATTCTAATAAAAATTGAATTTTATTTCATAAAAATGAATTTCAGTTAAAATTTTAGATAATCATTGAATATTAAAAGCAATATAGCGTGAATTTTAAAAAATAATTTAATTTTGTAATTAATTTTTTTGAAACAGTTTAATTTAGTTTTTTTAATACTATTTTCATTTTCTATTTTCTTATATTTATTTAATAAAAGAATTTAACTAATAATTGAAATTTCGTAAAATTAAATATTGTAAAGAAATGAATTTGAAAATTGTCAAAGAAGATTATTAATAATTAATATTAATTTATTATTAAAAAAAGATGAAGAAATTAATGACTTTGAGTCGAAAACTCGATGTTATCGATTTCTTCATGTTTTATGGTTATGAAAAATTAAATTTCTAGTTTTAAGTAAAATAATGTTCTGTTATATTTGATTCGTCCTGATTCTATTTTTTTCAGTTGGTCCGTAATTTTTTATTTTTGGTCCGTAAAGTCCGTATTTTTAAATACTTTCACTGCTTCGAGCCCTGAAAGTGTTATTTGTGACTGAAATTAGTAGTTATGTGACACAAAATAAATATATTTTTTTTTTCAAATGAAGTGCGTGTCGACAAAAGCCCTTATAGTGGTTGAACTCTTGTCTGCTCATTTGTACAATTATGCGTTGTAATAAACTTGTAGAGTTTGAATAGTGCGCGCATGCTTCTCCCTTTCATGAACACGAGGATAACCACTGTGTATATCTGAGTTGAGTGAACTGTATCAAATTACATAACTTGCAAAATACGCAAAGATTAAAAAGAAGCAAGTATTTCATTTTCTGACACACAAGATGCAGCTGCTGCCTTATAGTCATCAATTCTTACATGAGAATTTCTATGGACATAGTTTAAACTATCTGCATGACATGATAAATTTTTTTGAGCGCAATTTCTTCGGCCTTTACGACCGAATTCCATTTATTTAAATAATCATCTTTTCCATTTATTAATACTCTCTTATCTTTAACTATGTATGAAGCAGAAGTCCACAACGTTTTTAAAAACGAAAACAGGAAGAATCCTAAAGTTCCGAACGTTCATTTGAACGAAATTTATTTATTTCTTCTAAAACTTAAATTTTTATTGCAATTATTTTACTTCACTATCTAAAAAATTAGTTACTAAGTTTGTAAACGTAAAATTTTAGTTTATAAATTTTTTTATGATTTGTAATTTATTAAAATATCTTTAATAAAAAATATTTCGTTCCTTTGAAAGTTCGAAACTTGGGGATCATAAACAAGAAAATAATGGTATGGTATTTTTATTTTTGATTCTACATCATGTTATTTTTTAATAATTGTATCCTTAGTGGCAATTTCGTAAAAATTAAGGCAAATGAAAATTAGAGATGAATTTAATTTGAAAAAGAAATTCTTGTTTGTCTTTTCGTTTTTAGAAACGTTGCGGACTTCAGCTTCGTTACTATGTTAGTTATGTTGACAATTCTACTTTTGAATCTATAGTGACGACTTTTTCCGATCCTAGGCCTGAGTTGTATTTATTTAGTATTTTTTAGTACTGAATTAATTCTCGGTTACAAATATTTTTTATGAAATTGTTTACAGATGAGTATGAGATGAAAAATATGAAACGATATCCATTTGAATGGGGCGATTATTTTTTGTGCGCCCCTTTTTTGTTTTCTTGTGAAGGAATCGCGTAACATTTAATATAATTCGGGTCAATTTTTGTTTGATGAAAGATTTCTCTTACACGGGATGCATTTAACGCGGTCATTAAATTGGTCGGACGGAAGAGTCAAAAGAAGTACTTTACAAGTACTCAGTATTCGAAGAGATACCCATGCAAGAGACTCAACCGTCTCTTCATTAACAGCCAGACGTCAGGTCAATTGAAAGCGAAGTAGACTGATTTATCTTCCTTTCGCTTTAGTGTATATTCAGTATTCACTGACCTGAAAATTGTATATAGTGATTTTTGGTTAAATATTCTATTACTCGCTAAACAATATATTTCTATTAACTATATGTGTTCACTCAACTATTCATTTTTCTTTTAGTTCTCTTTATTTGCATACGTATATAGAGTTAAACTTCATTTTCAGTTCGTTTGTGTATTTTATTTATTTTAATGAATAGGCATTTATTCTTAGCATCAGAATCAGCATAAATAAAATATTCAAAAATTAAATGGGCGTTGATAACTGAAAGGTTAGTTTTAGCTTTAGTCAAAGAAATGCGGCTGAAATCCGCAAACATTTTTACAAACGAAAAAATGCGACCATTTTTATTTTGGATTTAAATTCATGTTAATTTTTAGCAATTGTTTTTGAAGTAAAAATTCGTTTCTTAAAAATCTAAGAACTTGAAAATTAGTGATAGAGAAAGCCTCGAAGTTGAAGTTCACAACGTTTATCAACGAAAAAAATTTATTTAATGCATCCAAACATTATTTTTAATGTAATATTTAATTGTAAAATAATTCTTATCAAAATATAAACATTATTCTTTTATTTATAAAATTTTTTTGTTAATATTGCAGCGTCGTTTTTAATTAATTTACTAAGTGATATTTTTTTTCGTTGATCAACGTTGTGGACTTCAACTTGGTCAATTGCTGCGTATTTGTAAAATATGTAATTATTTTCATTTAAGAAAATATTAATCTTTAAAAAAATGTTGAAAAAAATTATTTTGAACAATTGAATTAGACGCTTTTGATGTTCTTTTTAATTATTTAAACTTAATTACTTGTTTCAATTTTACAGACTATTAATTTTTGTAAAAATTTCTTAAGAATACAGACAATTAGTTTAATAAATTTTAAATTTAATTCCTTTGCTATAAATATATTTTTTGCAAAAGATATCCTGGCTGGAATGTCGCAGAAACTAGTACACTTATCCTATGTGAAAAAAAATTTCGTTTTTGATTTTTCTGGTTTTCAAAAATGTTGCAAAGTTCAGCCTCATCAAAGAACATTAAAACATGTAAACAGGCTTCGCACTCATCTATACTAAAACCTGCTATTTACTCCTTTTTTTACGATTTGCTACTATTAGGATTCCTTTTTTTTATTTGCTACACTAAAAGCTACTTTTTTATATTTTAAAATTTACACTGCTTTAAATTTGTTAACAGCTGAAATAAAAAAAAATATTTAAAAAAATTTGAATCAAATTATTAAAAACAATTTAGATATTTTAAATAAAATTCTTTCGAATGGTTCAATTGTTTTCACAAATTTTTCAAAATTTAATGTTTTTTAGTATCTACTATTTTGATAAAAAAAATTCCCCAAAAGAGTTTGAATAATTTTATAAAAATGTTTATAAATCTCTTTGCTAATTATTAAATTATTTTCAATAAATAAAAAAATGTTCACTAGGAATTCAACTATTTAAAACAAAAATTTACTAATATTTTTTGAAAAAACTACTTAGTTTTTAATTGAACAACATTTTTTCTCAGAGTTTAGAAAGATTATTATACAATTTTATTCTTCGCAAGCTTTTTTTATAAATAATACAATTTTTGTAAATATTTTTAATGAACAATTTTAAATAAATTCCGCAAAAAACAAAAATTCTTTGAAGAAATTCAATTATTTTAAAAAATGGTACCTGATGCAATTCTTTATAATAATTCAATTATTTTTAATATAATTTTAATAATATTTTTTGAAAGAAATCAATTTTTTTCGTAAATATTATCAAATTTAAAAAAATTAATTCAATTATTTAAAACACAATTTTTTATCAAATTTTCCGAAAAAATCAATTTTTAAAAACTGTTTTTTTTAATCTTCTAAAAAATGCAATTATTTTTAAAATTTTATTGAAACTCTTTGCAAAAATCCAATTATTATTATAAATAATAAAAATCATCGCAGGATTTAAATTATTTTTAATATATTTTTTAATTAATTTCGCTGAAAATTTAAATTCGTGGAAAGAATTAAATTATTTTTGAAGAAAATTAAAGAAATTCTTTATAATAATTAAATAATTTTTATAAATGCTAAAACTTATTGCAAGGTTACAATTATTTTTAATATATTTTAAAATTAATTTCACGAAAAATGCAATTGAGGGGCTGGATGCTATAACGTGTTACGAGCCATTTACTTAACATGGCGCGTAACACATTATAGCATCCAGCCTCCCAATTATTTGTAAGAATTTTTATAAAAGAACTTCGACAAAATTCAATTATTTAAAAAAAGTTAATGTTTTTTGTTTCTTCGAGTGTAATAATTATTTTAAACTAATTTTTAGTTACATGTGTTCGATGAATTATATTATTATCAAAAAAATTTAATTCAATTCTTCTTTAAAATGCAGTTATTTAACAAATTTTGATAAAATTCTTTATAAAAATTAAAAGTTAAGAAGTTTTAAATTATTCAATAAATTATTTATTTTTGTATTCAAATAATTGCAGAATTTTGTAAAAATAATTGATTTAGAATTGTACGAAGCCTGTGAAAATTATTTAACAAATTATGTTTAATAAAACAAGGCAAACTTTAGAAGTTTTTTATATTTTTATCAAATTAATTAAAAATTTTTGTTTGAGGTTTGATTTTTAAAAACTTGTAATAGATTTTGGTGGCTTAGAGGAAGAAGTACATTTTTGAAAAGAAAAAATTTCTAATAGCTTCAAAAAAGTAGCATTTATTTTTGTTGTTGTTGTAAATATCGTTTAAGTTTAATTGCATTTGAGTAAAATAATAATTCGAAATTTATCAGAATATAACTTTGCGTGTTTTGTGGAATTTATCGATTGGTACGAGAAAGAGAGAGATTTAAGAGATTTTTGATGACCAAACAGAGGGGTTTTTTTTGTGGAAATCACTGAAAGAACTCGTTATTCCACTTTTGGTTCTATAAAGGTTTTGAGAATAAGAAGTTTGTTATTTTGCAAGGAGCAAAAAAACAGTCAAGCGTGAGTCGATTGTATACTTTAATCTAAGAGAGAAATACGTGATCTCCATGGGTTATATAGAAATGTATAGGGAAGAACGTCCCATTCACTCGTTCACTTGTTGGCTCATTCATACATTCTCAAGTAGGCGTAGGTCATTCGCACTATATATTCTAATAATTTCATAAATTTCTATCGTAGCCATCTATATATATATGACTCCCTTACTTTAGAATATAATTTCGACTTGCTTTGTTAATTATATTCTTCACAACCTACGTAATTTAATTTCGCACATTAGTACCAAATGGAAATTTCAATGAAAATTGAGTTCAAATTTTCGTTGACGGATACTTTTTTTTAATGGATCTTGTAAATTTAATTTAATTTAATTTAATTTTGTTTTAATTCCAGATGAACGGGAGGATGTGCAAAAGAAGACGTTTGCAAAATGGATAAATTCACAACTTCTTAAGGTAATGTTTATTCAGATATTTATTATCGATCGATCGAATTTTATTTCTATTAACAATATATTTCTCTGTAGAATAATCATGAACCGATTGCGGATTTATTTGTCGATTTGCGAGATGGAAATCGTCTTCTATCGTTATTGGAGGTTCTTACGACCAAGGGATATGTGAGTATTGTTTTATTGTACGTTTTTTTGTAATTTGTATTGTACTTTTTTCTGTAATTTGTATTGTACTTGCTTTTAATTTGTACGGTACTTTATTTTAATTTGTATTGTATTTTATTCTTAATTGTGAATTGCAGAAAAGAGAACGTGGTCGTATGAGAGTTCATCATCTGAATAATGTGAATAAAGCATTGCAAATTCTCGAGCAAAACAATGTAAGTTTTCTTCAATTTTGTTTTTAAAAAAAATCGATTATTATTTTGAATTCCACATTTTATTTATTGTTTTCTGCAATTCAATAAACAATCAATAATTACAGGTGAAACTTGTCAATATCAGTAGTAATGATATCGTTGATGGAAATCCAAAATTAACTCTCGGCTTAGTGTGGAGTATCATTTTACACTGGCAGGTTAGTTGACAATTTTATCAGATGCAATTAATCACAAACTAATTCTTTACAATCTAAAATTATGATTATTCTGTTAATAGGTGCAATACCATTTGAAGGATTTAATGTCAGAATTACAGCAGACGAATTTGGAGAAGACACTTCTTGCCTGGTGTCGACAACATTCACAGGTAAATTTTTTAGATATTTAAATTAGAATAAGACGAGAAGACAAATTAGACTGGAGAAAAATATAAAATAGACGATAAACTTAAAAATTTTTATTTAGAAACATTTTAATTTGAAATTTAATGTTTTATTTTTGTTTTAGAATTATCCAGGTGTTGATATAAAAAATTTTACAACATCTTGGTCAGATGGATTGGCATTCAACGCACTTCTTCACAGGTGGAAGCCGCAGTCATTTGATTTTAATAATATTTCACGTAAACATCCAAATGCACGATTAGAACACGCTTTTCGTTTCGCGCAGGAACATCTTTCGATTGAACGACTTTTAGATCCCGAGGGTAATTTATTTAATTCACCCATAATTAAATTTTGCAAACAAATAATATTGTTTTGTATTTCCTGTTATTATTTTCTTTTGCTTTTGCAGATGTCAATACGGCAGTGCCTGATAAAAAATCAATAATGATGTACGTCATGTGTCTTTTTCAATCGTTACCTCACTCTGGTGATGATGTTTCTGCTATTGATATTTCCACCGCTAGTGATACTACAAGTCCTGCTACGACTCCAAGCGCAGAGGTAATTAAAGTAGACACTAATTTGTATTTCCTTAAAAATTGTTTTTTTTTAAATTAAATTAAACGTAAAACTTAAAAATTTCTACTTTTCATTTCATTGAACTAAACCTTAAAAATTAAAAAGTTTGAAATAAGGAGAAATTAAAATATTAAACGAAAAAAGAAAACTTGTTTATTAATTTACATTTTCTAATTTGCGGTTATATTAATTAATCCAAATTGAAATTACTTTTAATTGTTTTGGCCAACAACCGATGATTTTATTAACAATTTGTTTTAGAGTTCATTATCGTTTACAAACTTTGAAGTGCCAACTTCAAGACCTATGAGTCTCGCTACTAATGTTTCGGTTGAATTGGGTGGTTATCAAGTTGCGCTTGAAGAAGTTTTGACTTGGTTATTGGGTGCTGAAGATAAATTGAATCACGCCCCGGAACCTGGCGATACTTTAGAAATCTTGAAAGAACAATTTCACGAGCATGAAACATTTTTAATGGAATTATCTGGTCATCGAGATGGAGTTGGCGCTGTTTTAGAGGAAGGAGCCCGATTATTGGCAGATGGAGGTTTACAAAAAGATGAGGAGCATGAAGTGCGAATGCAAATGTCCTTGCTTAATTCACGCTGGGAAGGACTTCGAATGCGAGCAATGGAGCGACAAACAAAAATCCACGAGGTATTTTTTTCATTTTAAGTAAATAATAATCGTTAATATTAAACTTATTTTATTAAAAAAAATATTTTACAATTAAAATATAAAAATAAGTTTTATATTCTAATAAAGTAACTTTATAAATAGATATTGATGGGAAAACAACAAAGTCAATTGGATTCTTTGAGACAATGGTTGACAAAGACGGAAGACAAAATTTCTCACATGGCTGACGTTGAATCGAAACAATTATCTTTAGAGGAGCAAATAAAATTGTTGGATGAATTAGAGGGAAATATTCAGGGACAGCAAAATGTTGTAGATGGATTAAAGAATATGATTGTTGTGGTTGATGAGGATAATTCTGAAACTGTATATGCTGAGATGGAGGATCAACTTTCAGCTCTTGGAGAACGTTGGACTCATATTTGTCAATGGAAGCAAAAACGAAGGCACGATTTTGAAATACTCTCTCTATTATGGAAGGATGCAATGGAGGAGTATAAAAAATTGGTAACACGACTTAACGAAACGGAAATCACATTAAAACAAATGGAAGCAAGTCCCGCTTCAGAATTGGGTGAAATTTTGGAGAGAATAAAGAAAATGCACTTTCTTAAAATTGAAATGGACATTAATCAGAAAAAAATTGTTACACTCCAAAAATCAATTCAAGATTTCGATGGGCATGGTTCTTACAAAGAGTGTAGTAATTTGTTGGAAAAAATTGAAAATCTTCAAGATCGATGGGAAGCTATTGGACAAATTATGGAAGTACAAAGTCAAAGGGTAAGGAAATATTTTTAATTTAGTTTTCTTTATTTTAATTTTCATTCTAATATTCTTTGTACTTAAAAAATAACAGATTTCAAATTCTGGATTTGAATTTGATTTGACGAGTAACACCCAAGCAAATGTGACAAGCGGAAATGACTGGATGTCAGAAACAGTCACGAGTATCGCTTATAAAGAAGAACTTGCAGAAGGGGTTCGTATTCTTTTTAATTTGAGTTTAAAAATAAATATCTATGGGAAAAGAAGAAAGGAAAGTAAATATGGTGTTCTATTTCAGATGCACAGTGATTCAAAGAAACGTCGAATTGATAGTGCAACAAGACAGGAATTTGAAACCTTGTTGCAAAATTTATACAAATGGTTAGATTATGTCGATTTGGAAGTTGGACGTTCGGAGGGTGTTTTTGATGAGTTGAGTGTTGAAGAGAAAAAAGCAATTTATGAAGAAAAATTTACAGATTTGCAATCCCATCAGGGTGAATACGATAAAGCGCTTGAAATTGGAAAAAAACTTCTTCAAGAAATCGATCAAATTAATGAGCCAGTTGAAGATGAAGATTTAAAACTCAGAGATCTACAAAATCGTTGGAAAGCTGTCAACGCTAGATTGCAAACAATTAAGGATAAAGTTGATTTATTATTAGAGTTGAAACAATTTCAAACAGATTTAGCCAGTGTACAATTATTGCTCGACGGCTATATGAAATGGTTTGATGCGAATCAGGAGAGCAATCAAATAGAACTTTTCAGAGTAAGTAATTATTTTCCCATTTATTTTGCGGTTAGTTACTAATTGTTCCAGATTAAATGAATATATTAATTAAATGATCATTAATTTCCCTCAGGTAAAGGTAAAATCGATGAAATCTTATGAGGAACGTGTTAAGAAATTAATTGCTACGGCTAAAAAATTAAGGGCAACGCAATTATCACCTGAAGACAGTGAAAAGTTGCAGATCAGTATTGATAAATTTATTAAAGAATGGGATGAATTATTGAAGAAGTAAGTAATCTAATTTTATTTGAAAAATTTAATTCCCTTGAATAGAAATTCATTTTAATGAAAAAAAACTTGATTGAATAAAATTGTTTTTTTAAATTAAAATGTCGGGTTGAAAAGTGATTTTTTTTATTATTTTCAGATTTTCCAATCGTTTAAATGAATTAAACGAAGTTGTCGATAAAACGCCTCCTAAGAAATATAATGAAACAATTGCAAATTTGCTAACTTTTATAAACAATGTGGAAGGAGTATTATTGTCAGAGCACGCTGTAATGTCTGACGATGTAACAATGCAGGATCAAATGAAAAAATTGATGGATCTTCAGGCTTCCTTGAAAACACATCAAATAAACTTCGATTATGTCAATAGCATTGGTCAAGAATTGATTTTAAAACAGGATTCTCAATGCCAAAAAGTAAAAGAAGAATTGCAAGATCTGAACACAAAATGGAGTGACATTCCTATTATTTTAGAAGAGAGACAACAAAAGCTAGCGAAAGGTTTGCTTTTGTTTTTTTCAATATTTAGATAGACATTATTTCAATACGATAAAAGCTCGTTTCTATCTTATCTGTAGTATTATTATTATTATTATTATTATTATTATTATTATTATTATTATTATTATTATTATTATTATTATTATTGCAATTTAAATAGCCAACAGTTGGCAAATAAAATAAGTTATCTCATTATGAATATTAATTTTAAGTAAATATTTTCGTTACAGATATTGAAACCGTGAAACAATTCAATACTGAACTTAAGGATCTCGAAAATTGGTTAAATAGTAAAGCGCGACGTTTGAAAGAAATATGTGAAGACACTTTTGTTAATGATGTTGCGACGACTGAATTGAAATTAAATGAAGGCCGAGCCTTTTCTGAAGAAGTCAATCAAACTAAGCCGAGAATAGAAAATCTTCAGACAACTACCAATAGACTTCTGGAAAATTCCGAGCCTAATTTCGCAAGTGTTTTAAACAATCAGTTGCAAAATATTTCACACAAATGGAACGCCATTGTGGACGGAGCGAAACATCAGGTTGATAAATATGAAAATGCTTTGAAGAAAAATGACGAGGTGAGAAAAAAATTAATTTTCAAACAATAATAATAGTTTATTTTAACTTTGAAAGAAATAATTTTTTTTTTTAATTTATGTTTAAATTTATTATTTAATTTTTTTGCAATCTAGATTATAAACGGAATAGAAGATTTCACAAATTGGCTATCAAGTTTGGAGAAAGAAATACCGAATGAGGGAAAAATAACATCCTCTGTTGAGCTTTTTCAAGCTCGCGGTCGATATCAATTGTTGAAAGATAAAATTGACAGACGAGTGGAAGAGTTTCGAAATCTCAATGAGCTTGGCAATGACAAACTTCTAAGTTCAGAAGGTTCATCGGTTCACGAATTGGGAAGGCGATTCACGTATTTAAATGCAAGATGGACGGACGTTACGGATCGTATTTATGAACGTTATAGACAATTGCAGAATGCTAGTCATGAATACGGAGAGTTTCGTGCATTAGTTGCCCAGGAAAGTGATTGGTTAGATAAACTTGAAAAGAGACTAAAAAAATCAACAAAAAGCGCTGACGCTGAGGAAATATCGGAAGAACTTGATGTGAGTCAATAAACAGTTGTTAAATTTCATTACGTATTCAAAAAATGTTTATTAATTAGATTTTAAATTACAATTATAATAACATTTTGAAATATATTTGTTCAATTGTATATTTTTGAAATATATTTTTTCAATTGTATATTTTTGAATTATATTTTTTCAATTGTATATTCTTTAAACATATTTTTCCAATTGTATATTTTTTCATTAACATTTTTTCAAATATTTATATTCTTACAAATATTGAATGTATGCTTTCAGGACTTGGAGAATTACATTCGAAATCATCCGGATTCCCGCTTTGATAAATTACAAGAAATTGGAAAACAACTTGTTGACAGCGACATAATGACGCGCACTATTCAAAGTGATGTTGAATCATTAACAAGCCGTTGGGGTAGTTTAAATAAACAGGTATTATTTTCTAACATTTAATTTTGTTTTATTTTACGATAATTTATAGGCTTTATTTCTATAATTAATATTCTATCGGAAAATAGGCAGGCGAGCGCACCAAGCAATTGGAAGGATCAGTGAAGCAAGCACAACAATCAGAAGGGCGTATTCAAGCTCTTCAACACTCCTTAACGCAAGTGGACTCCGTACTTACTGCTCGTCTCGACTGTGATCTGACGGCTGACGATTTACCTCATGACTACCAGGTTATTAAAGTTTTACCCAATTTTTTCACATCAGTTCACAATTTTTCTACAATTTAAAAAAATTTTTAAAAAAATATTTAAAAGAATTTTTCTAAAAAAAGGAAAGTTGGATTAAAAACAATTTGATAAATTCTTTATATTATTTCAGAAACTAATGGACGAAATGGAAAGTCAAGAGTCAACCCTCCAAGAAATGGCCAACCAAATTGAAGCTTACAAAGCAACGGGAAAACAAGAAGCAGCTTCACGGCTTCAAGAACAAATGATTTTAATTGGACAGAAATTTTCTGAAGTACAAAGGAAATTCCAACGATTCCGTAGTCCAATTAATTTAGAGCCAAGATTGTCGAGAGCATTGAGAGAACTTCGAGGCATTGAGGAAGCTACTTGTTTATTGGAACTAGCTTCTGAAGATCCCGAAGCTATTGAAGGACAATTGAAACATTGCTTGGTAGGGATATTTATTTAATTTCAAAACAAACAAAATAATTTCAAAAATATTTTATATATTAAAAATGAAACATTTTTTTCTTTAGCGTTTCTATCAAACACTAAGTGAAATCAAAAGTGAAATAGAAACAATAATCGTAACCGGCAGAAGATTGGCTGAAGAAAAAAGTGTTCCTGATCCGGATGAATTGACAAATCGTATAGACACCCTTAAAGATTTATACAACAAGGTAATACGATTAAATTTCTTTAAACTTTAATTCACATCGTAAAAATTATTTACAATTATGCAAATTGTAATTATTTTACTATTTGTCAAAATTATCTATCTTTTTAACAATTTTTTTTTATTCTTTTTTTTTAACATTTTCAAAACATTTTCAACTCTTTTTAAAGGAAAAGTTTACATTCTACTAATTACACTACTTTCTAAATATTGAAATAAAATTTCATAAACTTTTGTTTGTAATATTATTATTTATTATTTTATCACAGTTGGGACAACATATAACGGAAAGCAAATCTATTTTGGAATCGGCTCTAGATTTGTCTCGTGAAATGTTCAAGCACATGTCATACATTAACATGTCAATTGAGAGTATAAATAAGGAGTTGGATAATCAGAAAACTATGCCTGATTTACCTGTTAATGCTATTTACGTAACGGTAAGAAGAAGACATTCTTTTTTTTTTAAAAGTTAATGATAAATATTCGCTGTTATTTGATGTTAAACAGTATTTTTTTCTTTCACTAATTTCTTAGGAAACTCTGGTGGAAGTAATTCCACGGCTACATGTTGTAAGAGACAAGTTATTTAGAACTCAAGATGAATTTTCAAAATTATGCGATCCATCGTATATGGAGCAATTTAGAGAAAGATTGACGGAACTCCTCAAACGTTTGGCGAACACTGAAAAAAGATTGCGAGCGTGCTGCGGATCAGAGGTACATTAATAATCAATAGCAATATTAACTAATAAATTTTAATTTGATTTTATTAATTTTTATTTGTTTATTCTTAATTATTCAATTTATTTAAATTTATTTATTTATTTTACTTTTTCATGTATTTTTATTCTTTTTATTTATTTTATTTATTGAAACATTAATTGTGCATTAATGTGAAATGAATGATTTTTTTAGGAGCCAAATGTTGACGAAATAAACGCTTGGTTATTCCAAATAGAAGACAAACTGAAGAAACTTGATAATATTCCATTAGAACAATTAAATGAATCTCACTTGGAACAATGCAAGGTAATTCGTCTCGCAAAATATTTCTGAATATATGAATAATTTAGAAACTTGGAAACTTAATTTATGATTCTGATTTAACATGAAATTATAATTAAACATTTGTTGTTTTCTTGAACTTACATTCAATTATATTATTTACTTTATTTTCAGTCTTTACAAAGTGAAATGGCGGAGACAAAATCGAAGGTCATTCAACTTCAACGTTACTGTTTTTATCCAAAAGTGGCGGCCGTTTGTGAAAAATGGGAAGATATCTCGAGAAGAATTCAAGTAAGTACTGAGAATATTATAATTTTGAATTCTGTTTTATCCAAAGAAAACTGATGTTACGCGTTTACTTTCTTTGCTTATTCCTTTGTGTTTGCTTTTTCATAATATTGCCTTGCTTTTTATAACAATTGCTATGTGAAATATTTGTGCTTTAAATATTATTATTGCACATATCCTTTTAAATTAAAAAAAACATGATTTGTTTCTTGTATTTGAATACGAAATTATTCGATTCGTTCAAAAAAGTTATTTTTTAAAATTTTTTGTTAATCGTCTGCTTATAATTTCAGTTATTTTTAGTTTATTTATTTAATTTTCTTTGTTTAATTTTAATAAGTTTTTTTGTCTAAAAGAAAAGTACAGTTTCGAATAATTAAGTGCAAATTTGTTTTCCCTTTAATGCAAAGAATGTTTAAACCAATAACAATGTTATGGCCGACCTTCAAAATTTTCTTTTGTTTATTTAATTATAAAAATATGCTTGATTTATGAAATTGTGCTTTAATTATGAGAAAAGATTGCTTTTTTAAAATTAATTGTCAACTTTGCTTTGGCTTTTTCAAATTACTCTAAACACACTGACAATCATTGAAAAATTACCTGTGTATTTCACAATTACTTAAATAAGTCATTTTGTAAACCAAGTATTTTAAAAATCGCATGTAACTTACATGGGATTTTTAATTTTCTTTATTTCGTATTATTCTGTTTCGATGATAAATTTTTCATTTTAAACTTCGCATTGGGAGATAAATAATGTTTCAAGAATTAAATAGCATTGCTTTTCGATGTTATGATTCTTTGCAAGTAAGCAACAAACGAAAGAATAAATATATTCGATTTTGTAACTAATGTTAAAAATATTTAAAACAAACAATATAATAGTATAATAGATAAAATATTTTTTTATAATTACGAAAATTAATATTTAAAGAACAAAAAGTTTAAATGCGCATTAAATCTAAGTATTAGTAGCTAATAATATTAAATATAAAAACTATTAGTACTAAAATTGAAGAAAAGTATAAAAATAATGTGAAAATTACTATCCAAGAGGGTGTCGTCTTATAATTGAAATTACTTTTATAAACAATTGCACATAATACACCTATGTAAATATATTGTCAGCACGTGATTGTCGCAAAGTTTGGTGGAATGGACCGAATGAAATATTTGATAGCACAACACCAACACAATGTTCAATAATATGTCTCTCCCCTTGAAAAGATTGTACTCCTTAAATGGATGTGTTCTTAAAAAAACAATGAATTATCCTCACAAATAATAACTGGTTTGAAAAAAACGGATGTTGAGAGAAAAAAAAGCAAATTTTTTTGCATTGGTGTCGGATGAAGAACATAAAAATATTTTGTCTCGTTCGCACTGTGAAATGCATAGTTAATTTCTTCTTGGTCTGGTTTTCTTTTTATCACCTCATTAACCCCGCTATTCCATCTAACAGTGCATTGTGAAATATTTGCCAAAAAAAAGCTTCATATTTTTTTTCTTTTTCATTAAAAAAAAAAAATGTGCCGTTATAAATCATAATTTTCTCACAGGAATGCATCATCAAGATCAATGATAATTTATTAATTAAAAACAATAAGACGATCAATTCTGAGGGGAGAGACATGAGTGGATTGTGTAAAACAAATGAGGAATTACAATTACAATGTGAGAATGTATTGATTGACGAAAATGAAAAAATGTACGGCATTGGATATCTGAATCCTGTTTTTGATTACAATCAACAGAAACAAATTAAAACACCTGAAAGTTCACCAATTGATGTTCCACATCGCAGTAGAAAATCATCGGCTAAATCGGAGAAATATAAGGGAACAGTGATTGATGTTAGTCGAACAGTTAGACGAAGATTAGACATGAGTTCAATTCCCGATGTTGTGCAAACATCACAACTACAAGCAAGTCAATCCGATGAATCGTCCTCGGAATCATCCGAGTCGGAGGAAAATCTTGTGGATGAAGAATTTTTTCTCACGAAAAATAGTAAACTATTCTCTCAAGTTTCGTCGAATACACTGAAAGCAACTGGAGCGAATGATATTTCAGTGGAACGAAATATTCAAATAAATTCTTTTCGCGTTGTTGAGATAAAAGAAATGGAAATTGTAAAATCAATTGCTTCTGCCAATGATCGTGTTGTTTTACCATGCGCAAATGTTAGTGTTGAACAAGTGCCTCAAGTTGTTGAGAGAGTTGAAATTATTGAGGACACGGAAACTGAGCCTGATTCGGCTGACACTGATGTTGAAGAAAAGGAAATTTTAAAGAAGAGAAAAAATACTTTGACAATTTCAAGAGAATTTGTGCCAATAATAACAGGTGAAATGTTGAAATCGAATTTGGTGAATAATGAGAAACTGGAGATTCAATCGAAACCATCGACATCTTTTGTTAAGGGATTAAAAGAAATTGGTAAAGATAAAAAATCTGTTGGTGAATATTTTGTTTATGAGGAGAATAAGATAACAATTCCTTGTAATGGAACGAAGAAGAAAATTGTAATGAAAGAAGTGAAATTTGAAAAAGATAATGACGAAGTTGTTGAGGATTGTGAAAGTTTCTATGGAAGTGATAAAGAAACGGATGATATTTTAATTTTTTCCGATGACACTGAAGTCGATGTTAGGAGTTCCAGTTCGGAGGGAGAAAATACTAATTTAGATGAGCATATTGAACACCTCTTGGATAAGGTAATAGAGAAGGCTTTATTTCTGCTTTTGCGACTAAACATAATAATTGCGAAAATTAACAACAATGTTTCTGTATTAATTTCACACATTGTTTGTTTTTAGCCTATAAATTTAATTACGCTTTTTAGAGAATAATTGTTTTTCATCTATTTCGAAGAATTGAAATTTAATTTCAGTAAATAAATAATTGATTTTTCTTTCGCAGACTAATCTCGACAAGCTTCGTGATCCTTTATTAAATAAAGGTGATTCGAGGATTTTTGGAGAAAGAAGACTCCATAGATCGTCCAGTGGTTTGACGAGAGCGAATCTAGAAAGAGATATTCTCGATTTCGAACAACTTGCACAGCAAATGCTGCGAAGAATGGATATTATGTTGATGACGATTTGCGGAGTCAATAACGAAAAGGATCCATCGAAAAGACTTGAGGTGTGTATTTTAATTCATATTTTATCCACCTTATTTAATATTTTCTTTTTAATATTCAATTTCTTTATGAAACGAAACCAAGACATTCTTGATTTTTTCGTTTAAAATGTTTCTTAACGAAATTCGTCAACATTAATCTAAATGCACATGCGAACAGTTTTAAATATTCAATTAATTTATTAATTATTAAATAATTAACCTTTTTGATTTTAATTACTCAATTAATTTAATTTAACTAATTATTTAATTTTAATTAGTTGTATTGATCTATTGGTTAATTTCATTTTTCATAATTAAAATATTTCTTATTTTGTTAATTCAACTAATTATTTAATTTTTATTAGTTTTATTGATTTATTGGTTAACTTTTTTTTTAATTTTCCTAATTCTTTTTTGTAATCAATTTTGAATATAATTTTCAGTTGATTAAGAGTGAACTCAGTTGTCTTGCACCGGATGCAGCAAGTCTTATAAGTCGAGGCGATGGATTGGTAATGACTGTTCATGTTTCTGATCCAGTGAGAGCGGAAAAAATAAAAAATGATCATCAAGATAAGCTACGAAGTAAATGGCATCAAGTTATGGCTGAAACTGAATCAAGAAGAATTCAAGCACAAAAAGCGGAAGAATCTTTACGACTTTATAATAAACTGATTGCCGAATTTGAAGATTGGTTTAGAGATGCTCCATTGAAATTGGAACAAGCCAATAATTATGAAGGACAATTGGAATCTTTTACCGAAGAATTCGACGCCAGACAAGAACAGATTCAAAAATTAAATGATCTTAGCAATGATTTGAAGCGACTAAATGTGGGTCACTCTGAAAATATGCGCTATAGAATTAATAGCAAATGGCAAGAAATTAGTACTCAATTTAAAAGATTCAGTGGTAGTAAGGATAAAGATAAACATGTCAACGATAAAAAAGTCGAAATGGTAAGTTATGTAATTAATTTTCATAATTCACTGAATTAATTAATTTATTTATTTATTAATTTACAAAATTAGTCATTGTATTAAAAAATTTGTTTGTCATTTTCCAGGACGTTGGAAGAATTTCTAGTCAAGATTATTTGACAAGATGTAATAAACTCAGAGAAGCGATAGCAACAATATCACGATCATTGAGTGCAATGCCTTTGAGTGGAAAAGATTACGAATTGTTCGCGAATCAAGAGGAATGCTTGAAAAAAATTGGAAATGCATTAAATATACTGAAACCAAGTGTTGAGGAAATGAATTACCTTTACGAAAGTATTGAACCACAGGCGAGGAAAGATGAGCAAATTAAACGTTTATCTGACAAATTAAAGAACGAATGGTTAGATGTAAATAGAAATTATATGGAGAGAAATAAACGTTGGATTAAGTGCATTGAAAAATGGAAGGAGTTGCAAAATATTTGCCGTAAATTTGCCGAGTGTCTTGCAAAAACTGAGGAAATGTTGAAAAAATTGAAATCCGAACCATTCTCTGATGGAAGCAAAGTTGTTGCCATGGACCTTGAGAAGGAAGTGATCAAAATGCAAAAAACAATGAATAACATTGCAAGTTCGACGACAGAAATTGTTAGTCGATCAACGGGAGATGATGTCAAAGAACTGGAAAACATGGTTGACGAGTTACAGAATCGATGGCAGAAACTGGTTAATGAATTAAAAAATTATCGAGAAACGTAAGTTCACTTTTTATTAATTAATAAAAATTCTTCAATAATCATTATTTAATTTATTATAAGATTCAATTTATAAACTTGAATAGTACAAAAAAAACGAAAAATAGAATTTTAACCTGATTTACATGTACTGTAAAAGTACTTTAAGCGTAATATAGAGACAATATTATCAGGAAGCCGGGATTCTCTCCATAGATCTATTTCAGTCGTAGTTTAGCTTTCGTGCTGCGGTGAACGTAATCTGCACAAATTTTAATTAAACAAAATAAAACAAATGTCTAATGAAATTGAATTAGTATAGTGACACTAGGAAAGGTACATTCACTTTTAGATATTTTTCAAAAGTGACGAAAAAGAATTGTTTATCACTTGTAAAACATGAGATATATATTTTAATCAATATTTATTTATATTGTTAAACAACAATTAAGATTAAAGTAATAAAAAAATTTGTCTTGATTGAATTTTTTTTAATTTATAGGGATTTCACTATGGAAGGGAAAATTAATATTGAAAAGTCCCTTGAAGGAGCGAGAAACATAATCGAACATGTAAATTCCCTACTTGTTTCGACTGCTAATCCGTCAGATGATACATCTTTGTCGATAAGATTGTCAATGATTAAGGTAAGAGATAAACAAACAAACAAATGAAGAATTGTGTTCTTTTCTAAATATAACTTTTGAGTTTCCTGACTCTCTGCAATGTGAAATGTGCCAAGACGCAAATAACTTTGAACTTGTATTTTCGCTTAGTATCGACTTACCATGTCCGCTAACAATGCAGCATATGACATGAAAATCTTTCAAACTTTCATTCCTTTGTTGTAAATATTTTTAATTATTGTAACTTTCTTTTAAACTTTCCATCGAATGTTTTTAGAATAGTAAATAATGCACTGAAAGAAACTTTTTTTGATTCGTGCTATAATTCTGGCTAGAACTACCATACTGTTATGGTTTTCTAGTCAATGCGCATGAGAGTTACAACTATAAACATTAGGTTAACATAACCGATCATTTATTGACAGTTGAACAGTTTATAATTTATTTTCAAAGAACTTCTTTTAGAGGAAAGTTTTTTATGTTTAAAAATCAACTATATTAATTATGAATAATTAAGGAAAAAAATATTTGAAAATAATTGAATTATTTTGCAGAAGTTTATTATAAAATTTCTTGAAAATAATTAAATTTTTTTAAAAAATCAAATTTAAAATTTAGATATTGAAAATTGTTTAAATTATTTTTTGCGAAGTATTTTATCAAAACTTTTAAAAATTGATTTTTTTCGAAGAATTTTATCAAAATTAAAAAAAAATATAATTTTTTCGATTTGTTTTACTGAACTTAGTTTGAAAATAACTTAATTGTTTCGAAGAGAAATTTTTTGAGAAATGTAATTAGAATTAGATTGAAAATAATTTAAGTCTTACAAGCAATCTTTTAGAAATGTTTGATAAATTAATAATTTCTAAATATATTCTTTTAAAAAATCTAATTTAAAATTTAGATATTGAAAATTTTTTAAATTATTCTTTGCGAAGTATTTTATCCAAATAAAATAACTTCAACACATAATTAATTATTTTATCAAAACTTTTAAAAATTGATTTTTTTCGAAAAATTTTATCAAAATTTAAAAAAAAATATAATTTTTTCGAGTTGTTTTACTAAAATTAGTTTGAAAATAATTGAATTGTTTTGAAGAGAAATTTTTTGAGAAATGTAATTAGAATTAGATTGAAAATAATTTAAGTCTTACAAGCAATCTTTTAGAAATGTTTGATAAATTAATAATTTCTAAATATATACGACGTTGAAGTCCACAACGTTTATCAACGAAAAAAATTATTCACTTAATTAATTAAAAAAAAATAAAGAAGCAATATTACCATAAAAATATTTGTAAAGAATAGATTAATGTTTATGTTATAATAATAATTGTTATATAAGTAAATATTAAATTAAAAATAATTTTGGAATAAATTAAACTAATTTTTTCGTTGATCAACGTTGTGACTTCAACCTCGTAAATATATAAGAATTTTATTAAAAATTTTTAAAGTAATTGAAATCTTTAAGCAACTTTACTAAAATAGTATTGAAAGTATTGAATACTTCCAAAACAAATAATTAAATTTTTGCGAAGAAATTTGTCAAAATTTTTAAAAATTGAATTTTTCGAGATTTTTTATAAAATAATTGAATTGTTTCAAAGCATTTTATTAAAAATTTTAAAAGTAATTGAAATCCTTAAAAAATTTTACTAAAATAGTATTGAAAGTATTGAATACTTGCCAAACAGATTTAATTAAACTTCTTTGAAATAATTGAATTCTTTCTAATAATCCAATTCAATTCAATTGAATATAATTGGCGACTAGTAAATAATTTTAAAAAAATTGAGAATTGAGAATTTAATTAAAATTAAATTAAAAGAATAATTGAACTTTTACGAAGGATTTTTTCAATTTGTTTGAAAATTAAATTATTTCGATATATTTAATTGAAATTGTATCGTCAATAGTAATTAAACTTTTATAAAGAATTTTTTCCAAATCTTTCAAAATAATTTAATTGTTTTTAAATATTTAATTAAATTTGCATTAAGATTGTATTCTTAACATTTTTTTTTCAATAAATAAATTCTTTCTAGAAATTTAATTTAATTGAATTGAAAATAATTAATGTCTTATAAAGATTTTTTGCAAAATTTTTGAAGATAATTAAATTATTTCAACATAGGTATTTTATTAAAATTGCTTTGAAAATAATTGAATTGTTCCAAAGAATTTGATTATTTATAAAATTAATTGCTTTCTCTCCAGGAATTTTAGTAAAATTTTTAAAAAATAGTATAAATAACAATGAATTTGTTAATAAGTGACTTTTTAGAAATTTTAAATCTTTTTCAAAAATTGAAGTTGATATTTGAAAATAAATAATTTTGTAATTTGGCCAATGAAGTAATAAATTTAAGAAAAAATTTCGTGATTATCGTTTTTTAGTGTAGGATAAAACTACAGTTGTATTTTTATCCTATTATGTAAAAAAAATAATTTAGTAATAAATATTTCCAAATAAAAAATAACGATTCCTTTTTATCAATTAGGCACGAGAAGAGGAAATAATCAGTCGCAGGAAAGAATTGCATGCCATCAAAAGCCAACGGAATGTTACCAAACAGGAGGAAGAATGTAACAAATTGATTGCCGATATTGAAAAGGTTCGTTTATTTTGAAATTGTTTGACATGTGAAGCGTTTGAAATTGAATTTGCTATTGAAATATGACTGCCATTTTTTTTTGTTCTTTTTTTGTTTTTTTTTTCAAAATGATACGTTTCACTAATACGTTCTTAATTATTTCCAGGTTCAATCAAGTTTGGCAACACATCGCGAATATGTGGAAAATAAATTGACCTCACTGAAAAAATATCTTTTAACTTTGGACACTGTTATGACGTGGGTCATGGAAACGAGAACGAGACTCAATATTTCCCATGAATTGCCACAACAAGAGCGATTAAAAGTTATTGACAATATAAAGGTAATTTACACTTTATTTGAAAAGTCGTAATAATTTCAAAAAAAAGATGTAAACACATTTAAAGTATTTGCAATTTTTGCTTATTTAATTAAAATTTACTATTTATTCAGAAATGTAAATAGAGTGGTGAACTTTTAATGGAGTGTAAAGTTATATTATTATTTGATTTCAATGTATATTTAATAAATTGAAATTAGAAGAGGGTAAAAGCAAAGAGTAATTAGCCGAAATATGTTAATGTTGTTAATGTAAATATTTGTTTCAGGCAAATGTCGAGGATCGTGAAATGGAAGTGAAGGATGTTTTAGAAAATTACACAAATTTGGAGAAAGAGTGTGAATCTGCAAAGCAGTCTGTATCTGTCGAACTACAGGTTAGTAGATGGGAATTTATTCTTTTTTTAAAACTTTTTGAAAAGTAATACTAATGTTTAAGTTAAATTTAAGTACTATTGAAGTTAATTATCAGAAATATTTAGTTTGCTGTATTTTTGCACTTTTTTTTAATGTGTTTTGATTGCCAACATTTTTTTTTTTTAGGAGAAATTGAAGAAGTTACGAGCCGACTGGCAATTTGTTAAAAATCGTGGTGAAGTGACAGACGTTGATGCGATTGCAGTTTCTCCACCTGTTGAGGCCGCTCGTCCAAAAGGTAAGATTCTTGAGCCAATATTCATTTCAATTTAATTAAGTTCTTTCAGGTTGATTATTTTATTTTGAAAGCAAAATAGATAATCAGTATTATCATGAATTACGGGATAAATTTTGATTTTCTCTCTTTTATTTCTATATATGTACAAATCTATCTGATATATCGAATGCATTCACAAAAGCAAACATGCAAAACAGATACGTGATACGCAATCTGTATCATACAATATTATAAACGCGATATTTGGCTCATCAAATTGGATTAGTTTATTGAGAGGGAGAGAGAGGAATAATCGAATTTCAAATCTTCCGGAGATTTATATAAATGCCCTTCGACTGATTATGGTGGTGATGTATTTGAAAGATTAATTATTTTTTTTTTTAATTTTATATTGATTTTTATTTTTATTTAAACATTGGAAAATTTGTCGTTGAACTTGTACGGCAGGAACTGAGTTAGGTGCAAAATCATGTTTACGATTTCTAGTTGCTGAAATATAGAGTATTCCATTCCCGAAATTCAATCTGTTTGGCTATTTTTCTCTCAACTCGGATTTTAGTAGAATTCACTAGGTTTCAGTTCGGTCGTAAATACATTGTTTCCATTCATCTCGGGACATCTAACAGTTCTGCAATATCGAACCTGATAGTTAAAGAGACAGTGTGTGTCATTGTTTCTATTCGGTTAATTTTGTTTCTCTGTCTGTTTCTATTTCAACTTTTTCACATTTTTTGCACACTGAAATATAATATAAATCTCTTTTTTTTCTCATTCACTGCGATACGAAAAGTTCGTTGAAAGAAATGCCTTTCAAATAACATCTATAAACGCTTCTTCTTGTTGAGAATTCAGTTTGAACTGTCAAAAAAATATAGGCCACGTTAGACATCTGTCATAAGCATGACAGATTTTTCTTCCATTTTCTTTTGCTGTATACATTTTTTTGATTTACTGCATTTTTACTATGAAGATCGCTTTTTAATTTTTTTGCTTAGGTATTTTTTCGAGTGTTTTCCCTTTATTTAAAATTTAAATGAAATTGTCAATGATGGGGAAAAGAATTCTTAATTTAATTAAACGAAAGAGGAAGGCTGGGAATTTTAATATAGTTTATTGATCAGAATTTAATTTGATGCTGACCTTTTGTTGTCGTTTCTTTGAAACAGTTTTAAATAGTTGATCGATTTTCTGTTATTTACGGATAACTGTCGTTTTGCGTTTCGTCTTTTAATTATCGATTGCATGCGCATAGCTTCTTCTTTGAGTTGTAAATTATAACAAGTACAAAGGTTGCATGAACTGTCGAACAAGCTAATGCGACTGATTCAAGAAACTTTGTACTTTGAAAGGGTTGAATAAGATTCCTAACGGAGATAAAGGAGTTCATTAATTATTTAAGTATAACAGGTAGAGATTTAAAATTTTTAATTCTATCAATATTCATTTTTGAGTCTTGAGTTGAGAAGCCCCAACTACTTTATGGACCGTTTATTTATTAATGTATAGGAGAATGACACACAGACTTTAACTGAGTAGAAAAGGAGAAAAAAAGAAAAAAAAGAAATTATTAGAGACGTAAAAATTCAGAGATCAAAGATAAATAATTCCACAAGATCAAAGTTACCGTATTTTAAAAAGGTCAAAAGTATAAAAAGAAATTGAAAGCTAATGGATTTAGGAATTAAGGGAAAATGGAATATTCTTTTTTTAAAAGAAATCTTTATTTTACTGAAAATGGAAATTTACTTCGTTTCATTTATTTTCGTGTATTTTATAGACAGTTTGTGTTGAATAAAATTTATATACAATTTGTATTGAATGAAATTTTTATACAATTTGTATTGAATGAAATTTATATATACAATTTGTATTAAATAAAATTTATATACAATTTGTATTAAATAAAAGTTATGTACAATTTTTTTTTATTATAAAATGAAATATCGGGATAATTATAGTTCTCAATTTAGACAGCGGAGGCAACCAATTTATGACTTTAATTAACGTAAAAGTAAAATAATGAACAGTGAAACATAAATACGTAATAAATTATAAGCTATCTAGTTGAAGGCAGAAACGTTATAACGCGAGTGCGTTTCGCCTAGAGGGATTTCAGATCTGCAATTCGCGTCCCTTTGTGGTTACTGAGCATTCTAAACTTTCACCCCTTGTCCTGTTTCAGCCTTTAGTAAAGTTTGATTCTCCTAGAATGTTGAGGATGTAATATTACGAGAACAGACGGAGATGAGAAAGCATAAGGTACAAACTTAAACCACTTTCTGCTTGATCATCTCAAGACTATATTATAGAGAACAGCTTTTCTATATACAAACTATATATTTCTGTTCATTAAGTTCGTTATTTGAATCATTTTACACTTTCTTGTTTTGCATATTTTTATTCAATCTTTTTTACAAACACGCAACCTATTTTGATAGTAAGAATTAGTTTATTAATTCAAAAGCTGTCATATATATTATTGAGATTTAAAATATTTTTAAATATCAAACAATATTTTGTACAGAATTTTTTTGGTGAAAATTTCACAAAATTCTGTTGACGAAACTTGATAAGTAATTTTGTAGATTTTCTGTTTTTCGAATTAGTACTTAGCAAATTTTAATTAAACCTACATGAATATCTGCAAAAAAGTACTACATATTTGCAAAAACATTTTGTAAATATTTTTTAATTCTATGAAGAATTTTGTATTTTCTAAAATGTATTAATTAACATTCTGTTCCCATCCGCTAGAATATATTAGAATTTTTTTTAAATTAAACCTCGAACGGAAAATTTAATTAATTTTTTAGAAACATCAAAAAACTTCTTAAGTATGACTTGTTTTATTAAAATTAATTCGTATAATTTCTGAAATAGTTTACACGTTTCATGGTTCTTTGAATGAAGCTGAAAGTGGCATTCGCAGTTAATTTTTCAAATTTTTTTGTCGGTTTTAAAGAAAAAGAATATTTAGTTTTGAAATTTAATTTTTAAAACTAATTGGGTACCAGTTTCAACTTCATGATTTTTTACTTATTTTGAAAGTAATTTTAAGTTTAATTTAAATATCCAAGAGTTTATTATCTTTTTAATTCAACAATTTTTTTCAATAAAAAATTTGGTTTTCGCTTTTTCATTTGAAGCGTTGTCACAAGTCAGGGGAATAAAAAAAAGCCAAAAAGTTAGGGATATTTATTTAGAAGTGATGAAAAAAATGATATTTTAAATATTTTTTTAATTCATGAATACCAAAATTCCTCCAAAAAATAGTAAAATTTAATTATTTTTAGAAATTGTAATCAAATTCTTTACAAAATACAATTATTCTCGTAAATAAAAATATTCATCACAAGAAATAAATTATTATTTTTTAAAAATTTTAATAATTATCTCGTCAAGAATGCAATTATTTTTATAAATATTTTTTCCACCAAACATTCTGTTATTTTCAAAAATTTAGAAAAAATTCTTTGCGAAATTTCAATTATATTCAAAATTTTTAAAAAATTGGATTATTCAGTAAATTAATAAAATTCGTTGCGGTAATTCAATTATTTTCCTAAATAACTTTCAATTCGCTGTTGAAAATTAAATAATTTAAAAAAACTGTAACTATTTCTGTGAAAGAATTCAATTATTATTTTTTAAAAATTTTAACGGTTACCTCGTCAAGAATTCAATTATTTTTATACATAATTTTTTCACAAAAAATTCTGTTATTTTCTAAAATTTAAATAAAATTCTTTGCAAAATTTCAATTATATTCAAAATTTCAAGAAAAATTCAATTATTCAATAAATTAATAAAATTCGTTGCGGTAATTCAATTATTTTCCTACATAACTATCAATTCGCTGTTGAAAATAAAATAATTTTAAAAAATTGTAACTATTTCTGTAAAAGAATTCAATTATCTTGGTAAAAAACAAAATTGTTCACAAAAAGTCAATTATTTCAAAAAAAAATTTAATAATATTTTTGACAAAATTTCAATTATTTTAAGAAGATTTACTAACATTCCTTGCACGAGTGCAATTATTTAAAAAAATTATTATTTAAATTCTTCTCATGAATTCAATAAATTTCAGTAAAATTTTAATTAAATTCCTTAAAAGAAATTAATTATTTTTAAAAGTTATTAATAAATTTCCTCATAAACATTCAATTTTATGAATCACTTCACTATTCAAAAATTTATTTATTTTCGTATTTAAATAATTGAATTCTCGTAGAATTTTCCAATAAAAATTTATTTCAAAATGAATTGCTGTTAGTTAAAATTCTAGATAAAAATAAAATATTAAAAGAATGAAAGCTTGAATTTTTCAAATATAGTTGAATTTTGAAATTGTTTCAAGTTAAAATCTTTGAAAATTTGAATTTTTCATACTTTCAACTCTAAAAAAATCGGCCCAATTAATTTTATTTTGAAAAAGTTTAATTGATTTTTTTAAGTATTTCAAGTTTTTATTTATTATACAATTGAAGAATTTTCGAATGGTCGATGAAATTTCGTAAAATTGAATTATTAAAAATTGACTTGAAAATCTTCCAAGAACTTTTTCAAAAATTATTAAAAATAATTGATTTAAAGAAGAATTTTAGTTTTAATTTGTAGAAAATAATAATTAAATTGAAATGATGAAAATAATTTTGAAGTAGTTAGAGTAACAATATTTTGATATAAAATAACAATATTATCAATGGGTTATATTTAATTATTATAAATAATAGAATAATTGAATAATAAATGTAGAAATCTTGATGTTTTGTAGTAATATTTTCTTATAAATAATAAAATTTCTAAAAGTCTGATTTTGTTTAAACTTTAAATATAAATTTTCGATAATTTCTAAACTACTTTTTCTCCAGTTTGACGTATAAAAATTTAAATTTATAATTAAAATTTAAAATATAAATTATAAAATTTTAATCTCTCCATTGGCTTGTGTTAGTTGCGTATATATATAAGTGGACTAAATATATGTATATATATATTGTGAAGGTTGTAAATTAGCGAAAAATAGAAGCGGGGAAAATCTGAGTAGGTAGGATATTTTATAGCTCCCAAAGGGTTTGAGTAAATCAGCCTTCAGTTTGTCATGTCTACCCCATATCTCTCGTATAAAGCCAACCCCAACAAATTCATCCTTTGGTGAAATTTCACTGACGTTCGATCACTCGTCAAATGGGTAGTAGTATTTCATTTCGATATCGTACGATTTCAATGGAACGAAAAGACGAATGTAAACAGAAAGCAAAAGTAGACAATTTTAACGCCCACAGTTATTATGTTTGTTTGTTTTCTATTTTCCTTTGTACATCATCATTTCTCTCATCGCAATTTCTAATTAAAAAAATTTAATAATGATTTCTCATTATAATTTTTGTGTAATTTGAGTTATTTTTTTAAGTTTGAAAAATATTTTTGAAAATATTTTTAAAAAGTATTTTGAAAAATATTTTTTATTCCTTTAAATTTGGTTTAAGTTTTTGGTGTGAAAACAGAATTTTGCGTTCCATCGAGTTACACACGCGCGGTAGTTATGCAAGGAAGCAGACGGATTAGCGAAAGGGATTTTGTTATGCTTCTAGGTATAAAGCGATCTTGGTACAGCTTTGATATGTTAAGCTCACCTGGAGGCAATGGGTATTATCCTAGAGAGGCATTTACTTAAAATGATTAATTTTTTCCCCTTTCATAAATGTTTTGGTAATTATTATTATTAGAATTGAGATTTTTAGATGTATGACTGCAGTCATTTGACAAATCTGGTGTGAGGAATTTTTTTTCTTTATCTAATCACGGAAGGAACATACGTCTTTTGATTTTTAATGCTATTGTCTAAAAAAGACCACTGACTGCAAAATAACTTTCGAATAATTATTTATTCTCAATTATATATAATTGAGAATAAATAATTCTCAATTCTCAATGATATATAATTTGGAATAAATAATTCTCAATTCTCAATTGATATAATTTTCATCTATAGACGAAAATGTTTGCAATTTTTATTATTCTTTCGGTTCATCCGAAATCCAGAAACTACTATTGCAGAGCAAAACATGATACAAGTAATAATTCTGATTGTACGCTGAAATTATTTCTCTTCATGTTCATTTAATTTCAATTATTCTTCTTGGGATTTACCTGTGTGTATGTGTAGGGAAAAAAATTTCTCGAGTTTTGTGCAATTCCATTTCTGGAAAACGAAATTAAATTTTTTCTGACAGGCGTGACCTAGGGATTCGTATTTTAGCCTCTGAGGGTTAGTGAATGGCAGTGAGTGTTCTATCGAGGAACATGTGTGAGTTATGCCTGTGAAAGTGTACAGGATGGGAAACTTTTTTACGAAGCGACTGGTGATGACATCCGTTCCAGGCAGCTGACCCCCATTATTTCGCGTACCATATCTCTTCTCTATTAAAATTTCCTCATTCTAGAATTGTGTAACATTTGTTGTTTACTGCGAGACACAGAGCTAAGCTCGAAGGATCATTCGATGAAGATTTCTCTTTATTCCCACCAGGCATTACCGATCAAAATGTTTGCTGTTTCCATTCTTTTATTGTTATCGTCATCGTGTTGGGGGTGTTTTGGAGAAATTTCACCTGAATCGATATCAAAGAAATGTTTTTTTCATTGATGGTAGAAATTAGTTTTGTGTAGTTAAATTTGCCATTTGGTTTTATTTCTTTAATACCTGGAGACGACTTTAATTTAGTATTTTTTCCTACTTTACGTTCTACACTGATTAGAAATGAAATAAAAAATTTAAAAATTAATTATATTTCAATTTTTAGTAAGCAAAAGTGACAGACTTCGTGTTCATCTGATAAAATTTACTATTTTCCACTATTTGGATACTTTTTTATTTGTGACACTACAAGTTACTTGTTTCATGTTTTAAATCTTGAACTACATTAAATTTACTAATAGTTGGAATAAAATAATTATTCCCAATAATTTACACAAAATTCTTAGAAACAATTCAAAAAAAAATTTTTTTAATTCAAAAATAAGTAGTCTAGTAAAAAAAATTAGTTTGAATTAATTATACAATTGAATTAAACGTAATATTTATTGAATCAAACTTATTACTGTGTATTGAATAAAAATTGTTATGTTTAATTAAAAAATAATTTTCGGTTGACTACAATACTAAGATAATTATTATTCAATTAATTAAAAAAATATTAATTCAAATTCGTTGAAAAAATTTAATTTCTTTCATAACTAATAAAACTTATCTTCAGAATTTCAAGTCTTTTAATACGGTAAATTTTAAATCAATTTCCTCGAAAAAGGCAATTATTTTTAAAAAAATGTGATTAAAATTCTTCAAAAGAATTTTATTATTTAAAAAAAAATTTGGTGTAATTTGTTTATTAGAATTTAACAATTATTTTCAATGCATTTTTCATTAAATTTCTTTAAAAAATTTAATTCTTTTTATAAATTTTAATTACGCTCTTCTCTTAATTTCGTGAGGCTACTTTGCATCTTTATTAGATAAGAAATATTCAAAAATAGTAGCTTCATCGAACATTGCGAAATAGAAAAATTTATTTTTTTCATTATATTAAAAACGTGTGTAAATAATGGAAATATTATTTATTTAGTTTCGCAAGTTTTTGCTTAATTCTTCAATTGTTTATTTAACAATTTTTTTTTGGGTTTAGAAAAAAATTTTAATTATATGACATTTGATACAAACTTGAAACTTAAACTTTGCCTAGTATTGTAATTTATTATAATGTTGCGATAAATTCGTCATTTGTTTAAACAATTTATTATTGCCAATTTATAAAAGTTGCAAAATTAGAAAAAATGTGTCTTTCTGGGTGCAATTTATTTATCAAATAAAAAAAGTGCAAAACACATGTTTAACAAAATATATGGAAGTTTTGTATAATTTACTTTAGAAATTCCTGAAATTTTTTTTTAAACAATGTTATTAATATTCTTTAAAAGTACGATTATATTTCAAAATAATTTTCAAAAATTAAAGGAATTGAAAATTTTGTCAAATTTTCTTAAAATAAATCTTATATTTTAATGAATTTTTTTTTTTTTACTTTTAAAAATAATTTTGAAATATTAATCGTATTTTTGAAGAATATTTCGAATTTTCCAAATTCGAAATTTGGAAAAGAATTGAGTATTAAATTACAATTAAACTTTTTGCCCCAGAATTGTTATTAATATGGTACTTGATAGTTCAATTATTTAATGAAGAATGTCTTACATTTCTACTCGATTTCCACGCGAGTTGTATTTAAATAATTAAAGTTAAAGAAAAACTGTTAGGAAAATTATATTTCTTAAAAAATGAAGAATTTTTATTAACTTTCAAAAAAAAAAATCTTTTAATACAACAATGGGAAAGAAAATCTTCTCGTGCGCGCGTACTTTTACTAGTTAAACTTTTAAGGAAAAAAATTTAATTTTTATTATAATTAATACAAATTTTGTGCTTTTAAAGAGTTCATTATTATATTTATTTTATTTAAACCGAAAAACAAATTTAAGTTGTCGTCGACAGTACATTAATTTAACATTTGTATATTTAATTTTAAAATTCTAAGTCATATAATTATGATATACGTTATAAAATATATTTTTAATTTTAAAAATGTTGGGTGTTTATTATCATGGAATGGGAGTTACAGTATTAATATAAAACATTAAAATTACCTAAATTATAAGAATTTCTTGTCCCTTTTTGAACCATCATTGTATAAATTTTTTTTTACTATACTTATTATTTTGCAATGGCTTTGTATTTCCTTTCTTCCTCTATAATGATTAATATTAAATGAATACTTATTTAAATTGCTTCAGGCTTTCTATATGATTTTTGAATTTTCTATTAAAAAATTTTTTATATATACCACTTCGTGGGCTGCTTTGTATTTTTATTAGATAAGAAATATCCAAAAATAGTAGCTTCATCAAACATTGAAAAATGAAAAAATTTATTTATTTCTTTATATTAAAAATATGTGTAAATAATGGAAATATTATTTATTTAGTTTCACAAGTTTTTGGTTAATTCTCCAATTGTTTATTTAACAATTTCTTAATTGCCGATTATAGATCTAAAGTTAAATTTTAAATATTCAAATTTGCTGTCAATATAAAAATTGAATAAATATTTCACAAACTCCACTAGGAGCCTCTAATTGCGAGTATGAAGGCCAAATCTCAAGTCTATTTGTAAGTCCAGCATCTCCGGGTGCCAAATGACACGGCCTTTTTTTTAAAAAGGATTTGTTTGATTCAGAAAAAACTGAAAACAATGGAATTATAACATTGTCACAAATTGTATATTTATCATTTCAAAAGCAATTGCTGCTGTTTTCTACATAACGTCAAATTTTAAAAATTTAATATTTTTTTTTAACATTATATAAACAATTAGTTGTTGTGATTTATTAATATTTTTCTATTGTACCTAAAAAGATGCAATTTTCTTCTAATTTTATAATTGATCAAATGTAATCTAATATACTTAAATACCAATCGCGTTTAATTATTAAAATTAAAACAGAAATTTAAAACAATTTTAACAAGTATTCCAGGGTCAATAGAAAAAAAGTTAATAAATATTAATTATTTGTTTAAAAAATTGCTATATAGCGATTTCAAATGTTATATTTCTTGATTATTTTATATAAAAGGTGAAAAAATTACAAAATTAGGGAAAAAGTGTCTTACTAGGTGCAATTAATTTAAGAAATAAGAAAATTACAAAAGACATGTTTATAACAAAATGTTTCGAAGTTTTGCATAATTTACTTTTGAAATTCCGGAAAAATATTTTTTTCTTCAAACAATGTAATTAATATTCTTTAAAAGTACGATTATATTTCAAAATAATTTTAAAAAATTAAAGCATTTGAAAATTTTGTCAAATTTTCTTGAAATAAATTTTATATTTTAATAAATTTTATTTGTTTACTTTCAAAAAGAAAATCTTTTAATATAACAATGGGAAGAGTAATTTTCTCGCGCGCGCGTTCTTTTACTAATTAAACTTTTAAACAAAAATGGGAGTTGCAGTGCAGCGAAATCTTCCTGGTTCGGCTAATAGCAAACGACGATATGTAAGTGTCATCCTAGTATTAACTGATTGAATATTAAATGTTCCAATTCCACAAAATACCGTTGGAATATTTAATAGATTAGCAGGATTAGTATTAATGCTTAACTGTTGATTTATACACAGTAGCTGAAATGTGAAATTTTAAAGAAATAATTATTAATATTTTTAAATAAAAAAGAAGAGCAGTCAATATTTAAAACATTAATTAAATTTTGTCTGGAAAGTTGTATTGTTAAGTCATAGAGTGACGGTCAATTGTGAGGTTACACTGAGAAAACATTATTCTTAAATCAAATAGAAAAATAATTTTAAGCGATTTTGTTTAACTGAAATTTGTTTGTAAGCTTAATCCCAATATAAAGAAAACATCTACTGCTTTTATTCAAAAATATTTTTTGTTTAAATAATTATGTTTAATTCAAACATATTTTCTGTTTTGATTTAAACAAAAAATATGTTTAAAAATTTTATGGTTGATTCAAACTTAAAAGTTGATTATAAATAATTCAAAATCAACCACATCTTAAGTTTAAATTAAATATAATATTTCTTTAAATGAATCAAAAAATATGTTTGAATTAAACTTAAATATGTTTGACTGTATAGCAAAGATATTTTAAGTTTGAATTAAACAAAATATGTTTGAATCAAATAAATCGTTTTCTCAGTGTAGTGAAATATTTTATTTATTTGAAAAACAATGGAGAAACGTGAATAATTAGAAAAATATCAGTATATTTAAATTATTTATCTTACCGATGGAATAGAAAAATCGGTACAGTTAAGCGAAACTCGAAAACGTGGAGGAGCTTCCAAACTATAATCGCAACGAAGGGGTTGAGTCTCAAGTGCTGAATAGTGCGGAGATTGAACACTATAACCTGTCCCCACCATCATATATTGATAAAAGTCACAAGCGTTAGTTTGAGTCTTACTTACTGCCAGTAGAAGTGAAAAAATAAATAGAACATAAAAAAATTTCGACGAAATTCCTAAAAACAATACAAACATTCAATACAGCATTATTTCTTAATTACGCACTCTGTGAAAAAGTAAAAATACATTTGTTTTCAACTCAAATATTATAGGGCAAGTGTACCAATTGCTGCGGATGCTTTAATTACTGCGTTTTTATAAAATGTTCAATTACTTATCATTTAATAAAATATTAGTATTGGAAAAATGTTGAAAAAATTATTTTGAACAATACTTAAGAAAATATTGTCTATAAAGGTAAACATTAATAAAAAATTACTTCAATTATTTAACTTTAAATTCTGCCTAACGCAGAAACTAAAACGCGTGTGAAATGCATGTGCTTCAATTGCTGCGGGCAAAGTGACATCTAAATGCATGTAATTTTGGCCGCAGAAACTGACGCGCAGCAATTGACACCAGTCCGCAGGATTAGACGATTTTGATATTATTTTTAATTATTTAATTTTAATTTAATGATTTATTTATATAGGCTATTAATTTTTGTAAAAATTTCTTAACAATACAAACAATAAATTAAAAAAAAATTTCAATTCAACTTCTTTGATATAAATATTTCTTTTTCTATGAAAAAGATGTCTTGGCTATAGAATGCCGCAGAAACTAGTGCACTTACCCTAGTTCTAAGAAAACATCTTGAAATAATTTTCACCAAAAAAAATATTCTTGTTTTAAGAGGATTCCTCTTATTTCAATGCATATTTTCCTCTTGTATATGGATCAAAAAACGTCCTCTTATTTTAAGGGGATTATTCTCCAATTAAGAGTAATATTCTTAATATAAGAATAAAATGTAAGAGGATTTTAGAAGAGGAATTGTCCTCTTAAAACAAGAATATATTTTTTTTCGGTGTTCCTTATCTATGATTTTAATTATAAAGTATTAATACAAAACATAATAATTACCTAAATTATAAGAATTTCTTGTCCCTTTTTGAATCAACATTGTAAAATTTTTTTTCACTTTACTTATAATTTTGCAATGACTTTGTATTTCCTTTCTTCCTCTATAATGATTAATATCAAATTAATACTTATTTAAATTGCTTCAGGCTTTCTATGTGATTTTTGAATTTTCTATTAAAAATTTTTTTATATATACCACTTCGTGAGGCTACTTTGCATTTTTATTAGATAAGAAATATCCAAAAATAGTAGCTTCATCAAACATTGAAAAATGAAAAAATTTATTTAATTCTTTATATTAAAAATATGTGTAAATAATGGAAATATTATTTATTTAGTTTCACAAGTTTTTGGTTAATTCTCCAATTGTTTATTTAACAATTTCTTAATTGCCGATTATAGATCTAAAGTTAAATTTTAAATATATAAATTTGCTGGCAATAAAATAATTGTATATTTATCATATTACATTTGTTTATCATAATTTTTGTGTTCTCAACACTAAAAAATTTGAGATTAACGTCTGATATGCTAATATACCAGTCGTACCAACCATAAGTCGATTTTGTAATGTCACGATTTTTAACACAATTTCAGAAAATTAATTAAATATATTTTTTGATATATATAAGTAATAAAACAATTTTAGCATTAATTTTTACATTTTTATTGAATTTTTTTTTCTTTTATAATAAAATAAATATATAGGTCTTTTGATAAAAATTATTAAATTGAAATTTTTTTTGAGGTTGCAAACATGCAATGTTTTACATTGGAGCAATGGGAACAATCCCTTTGCCCCTCACCACTCCTTGGACAATTCTAAAAACCAATTTTTTTTAGTTTTATCTTTTATTTTCATATAAATAATAAAATATGTCCAGGAATTCAATTATTTTAGTAATTTAATTTAATTTGAATTATTTTTAATAGAATTTTAAATAAACACCACCAAAAATTGCAACTATATTTTGGAAAATTTTATTAAAATTCTTCGGAAAAATTGAATTTTTTTGGAAAATGGTGATTAGTTTATGTATAAGAACTTTATTTTAAGAAATATTTAATTATTCAATAAATGATTTATTTTTGTATTTAAATAATTGAATTTTCGGAGAATTTTCTGATAAAAATTAATTTTAAATTGAATTTCAGTTAAAATTTTTGATAATTGAATGTTAGGAGCATTAACGTGATTTTTTCGAAATCATTAAATTTGAAAAGATTTTGAAATTGAAATTATTAAAAATTTTATTATTTGTAAACCTATAATAACAGTTATATTTTTATGATTCATAGCAAACAGATTTTAATTTAGAATTGTTAATAAACAAAAGATCAGTTTCGCTTAAACAATAATTTTTCATCTTCTGCTGATTAGTAGCTGTGGATATTTCTTTATTAATTGTGAAATAAATTAATTTCGAAGTCCCGAAAATTAATTGGAATTGTTCTAGTAGTACACTGAAAAAAAAATTTATTTGATTCAAATAACCGATTATTTGACTATTATCAAATAAGTATAATTACTTAAATCAAATACTTTTTATTTGAATCAATTAAGTAATATTTGCTTCAAATACTTTGAAATATTTGATTCAAATAAAAATTATTTAATTTAAATAAATATTTATTTGATAATAGTCAAATAACTGATTAATTTACTATTATCAATTAAATATTTACTTGAGTCAAATAATATTTAATAGAGACAATTAAATGGTATTTGAATCGATAACTTCAGTATTTGAAGCAAATACCATTTAATTGACTCTAATGAATATTATTTGATTCAATTAAATATTTAATTGATAATAGTCAATTGATGGGTTATTTGAATCAATTAAATTTTTGTTCACTGTAAAAACCAATTTTTTATTTTATTATTTTTGGTTTAATTTTTAATACCTGAAGTTAACTTCAATTTAGCATTTCATTTCATACAGTTAAGTAGAAAATAAATCCACACAGATTAAATTATTAAAAAATAAATTATATATTTCTATCGTTTATGACTAAAAATGAGCTCCATGGTTTTTAAAATTTTGAAATACGAATTTGGAAAATGTCATCATGACTTGGGAATATAAAATGAGTTCTGTATGTTTGTTGGAATTTTGGAATTTCAGAAAAACTGCGGTATTCATGATTTGTACATTTCAAAGGGTATATTATCTCCAGGTTCAGCTGAAAAGTCGACGTAGTTTTGTGTGTGGCATGGTTTATAGAGTGGTTTTCGTTACGCGGACGTGTTGAAGGGCGAAGGAAGAATTTTGAAAGGGATTAGTTTTGTAGAGGGAGGAGAACGACGACTACGACGACGACGACGAGTTTGTAGATAAAAGTGAAAGCGCGCAGGGGTTTTGTAAAATGAGTTGTTGAAGTATATATATATGTACAAGTAAACTTCAAATTTGTACCATACACATACGTCACGTGTTTATTATTACTCACGTGCCAAAATAAATTTTAAACAATAGATTTTTTGTCTCCCCTCATTTCAATGTACAATGCCTCATTTTTTTCCGCAGAGTAAATTCGAATTAACGAATTCTATAAAAAATTCTGTGTGGTATCTTTTTTTTTTGAAAGAGCTGGAGGGGACTTTTTTGTTTATACATTTTTTTAATTTTTTTATTTGGTCATTTTTTTTTTTTATAGTGGAAAATTATTTTTAGGTAGATTTTATTCATCTCTTATTCGTCAAGTTTTTAAGAAGCTTATATCTTTTGACGCGTGGACGAAATGAAATTTCTTTAGTATAAGAAAATTATGCCTGCAGGTTTTACTTGAGCAAAACTATATTTAGTCTTGAGGCGAAATGTTTTGAATACTTGGATACTCGGTTTCAAAAGGCTCATTCCTCTCGTCCTTTTCACTCAAATGCGAAACGTCTCTTTATAATATTTCGCTAGTAAGATAAAGCACGTCTGGAGTTGCATCTTTATATAGTTTTAATCTTAGAATTCACGTTTATCCGGGAAAGATTCATTATAAATGGGAGAAATAAAGAAAAGTTTATTTGTCTTTTTTTTCTGTGAAAAGGAGAAAAGAGACAAATTTTCTCATTTGAGTTTGAATGCGGCTATTTTTATGCGTGAGTCTCTATAAACATTGTATTAAGTCCAGGGAAGCGGGTTCTATCTTGTTAAATTCAATTGATCGAGTGAGAGTATAATTGTATCTTGTCAAATCCAATTATTCAGTACAGTTAACACAGCTATTAAGATTTACTCCTTTAAGAGGATTTACTCGAAATTTCTATATTGTATTAGAGGGAATTCGAGGGACATGTGAACTCAATTCGCTAAAATTGGATAAAATCTTTAGCCATTTCTCTCTCTCTTTCAGGAAATAGTTTTTTTTTCTGGAAAAAGGAGAAAATTACACAATATAGAAATTTTTTACTATTGATTTCTTGTATTCAAATTATGGTCCTCAAATTTTGAACGTTGAATTGAACGAAATATTTTTTATTGAATAAATAAAATAAATAAAAATAAATAAAACAATCATTTTAATAAATTTCTAATCATAAAAAAATTTAAAAACTGAAATTTCACCTTTAGAAACTCAGTAATTATTTTTTTGGATAGTGACGCAATTGCAGTAAAAATTTAATTTTTAGAAGAAATAAATAAATTTCGTAAAATTTTATAGGTTCTTTATTATTCAATCTGTTATTGTTCTGCAAATTACAAAATTCTTTATTCACAAACATAAATTCTTTAAAATAATTTCATAATCAAAATTTTTGAAAATCACTCATTAAGTACAAAATTATTTATTACTGTCCATATTTTCAAAAATTTTAATGAAACTTCACGAAAGAATTAAAATATTTCCTAAAATTTTAACAAATCCTTCTAAACAATTTAATTATTTTCAAAACAATTTTAATGAAATTCCCAGAGAGAGTTCAATTTGTTAAAAAAAATTTACTCATTTAGAAAAAATTAAATTTTTTCTAAAATTTTAATAAATTCTTCGAAATAATTAAATTATTTTTATAAATAGTAAAATTCTTCACAAGAATTCAATGAATTTTATAAATAGTAAAATTCTTTGCAGGAATTCAATTATTTTTAAAACAATTTTAATCGCATTTCTCGAAAATATTTCTGAAAAATTCTTCACAACAGTTTTGAAGTATTTCTTAAAATTTTTTAAATTCTTCAAACATTTCAATTATTTTTATAAATAGTAAAATTTTTCGCAATATTAAATTATTTTTATAAATAGTAAAATTCTTTACAAAAATTCATTAAATTTAACAGATAGTAAAATTCTTTGCAGGAATTTAATTATTTTAAAAACAATTTGAATTGATTTTCTCAAAAATATTTCTATAAACTTCTTCTCAACAGTTTTTAATTATTTCTTAAAATGTTAATAAATTCTTCGAAACATTCCAATTATTTTTATAAATAGTAAAATTTTTCGCAATAATTCAATTATGTTTATAAATAGTAAAATTCTTAACAGAAGTTTAATTCTTTTCAAAACAATTTTAATAGAATTTCTCGAAGGCATTTTCAAATGTTAACATAAAATTCATTTATTTTCTACAATTTTAATAAATTCTCCGGAAAAAATTAAAATTACAAAATAAAAAAAAATATATAAAAAAAATTAAATTAAAATTTTTCTCAAGAATTTAATTATTTTCAATACAATTTTAATAAAATTCTTTTTCATAAAATACAATTATTTTTAAAATGTTTAATTAAAATTATTCAAGAAACTCCATTACTTGAAAAAATGTTCAAAGACTTCTAAAGAATTTAATTAGAATTTTAAAAAAATTAAACGGAATTCTCCGTGAGAATTCAGTCATTTTCCTAAATAATAAAATTTTATGAAGGAATTCTATTATTATTAAATTTTTTGATAAAATTCTTTGCAATAATTCGATGATTTTCAATACAATAATTTTAAAATTGAAAGTATATAAAAAGAAAAATTGTTAAAATGTTAAGGATAAAAAAAAACAAACAGAGACTAACTTCAAACTGCGAACAGATTACCGATTCATAAACTATATTAACATAGATTACAAAATTATTTAAAGAATGATAAATTGAAGTTAGAAGGAAAATTTATATTCTGAAAGTATTTGAAAATTTTTTTTATTTAAAAAAAAGTTTTAATAATATTTTTCATAAAATTTCAATAATTTCAAGAAGATTTAATAACATTATTAGCAAGATTGCAATTATTTAAAAAAAACTATTATTTAAATTTTTCTTTCGAATTCAATAAATTTCAGTAAAATTTGAATTAAATTCCTTTAAAAACATTAATTATTTTTAAAAGTTATTAATAAAATTTTTCATAAACATTCAGTTTCATGAAACACTCTACTATTCAATAGTTTATTCATTTTTGTTTTTAAATAATTGAATTCTTAAGTAGAATTTTCCAATAAAATTTTTTTTAAATAAATTGCGGTCAGTTAAAAATTCAGATAGTAATTGAATGTTAAAATTATTATAGTGTGATTTTTTTGATAAAATTGAATTTTAAAAATGTTTCAAATTAAAATCTTAGATTTTAATTTTTCGTACTTTCAATTCTATAACTTCTGTAAAATTAATTTTTTTTTGGAAAAGTTAAATAGAATTTTCTTTGAAAGTATTTTAAATTTTAAAAATTAATATACAATTGAAGGATTTCCGAACAGACGATGAAATTTCGTAAAATTGAATGATTACAAATGGACTTGAAAATAATACAAGAACTTTTTCAAAAATTATTAAAAATAATTGATTTAAAGAAGAATTTTAATTTAAAATTCTAGAAAATAATGATTAAATTTTATTGATGAAAATTATTTTGAAGTATAAAAACATGAAGAGATTTTTATGTTTTATAATAATATTCTTATAAATTATTAAATTCCAAAGGTCTGATTTTATTAACATAAATTTTCGACAATAATTTCTAAACCATTTTAGTAATTTTTATTTTTTTGTAATTAATTTTTTGAATAGTGACGCAATTGCAAAAAAATGTAATTTAAAATTTATAAAAATAAAAATAAATAAATTTTTTTAATTTTTAGAAGAAATAAATAAATTTCGTAAAACTTTAGGATCTTTATTTATTAAAATTACAAATTTATTTTGAAGTGTGATGAATTCAAGTTACAAGGAAAATTTCTATCCTGAAAGTATTGGGAAACTTTTTTCGAAGACGCAAGTTTGCAGTGAGCGGAAGTCGCGTCATTTTTGAATAATTTAATCTTCCATAAAAAATAATCAAAAAGTAAAACAAGTAAATTGAGAATTCCGTAGATGAAATAAAGTTGTAGTATAAAATCACGGGAAACTGTAGTTGAAATGTGATTCTCGTGTTCCATTTTCTTCGGGAATGGAAGATGAGAATATTTTAATTACGTTTCATGAAAAAATTGCTATTTTTACAATATTAAAAAATATAATTACCTTTTTAAATAAAAATGAAAATAAAATTATATTTTAATTATATTTCATGAAAAAAATATTAAAAAAATATAATTACTGTTTTTTTTTCTAGAAAACAAAAACCTTTTCCTTTTTTTCTTGTTGAATTTGCAAATTTTTCACTTTCTGAGAATGGTTTCTCTTATTTATTTTGATTTTTCTACTTCTTCTTGTTTTCTGATGTGGAACGGAATACAAAGTCGTTCTTGGATATTCAATCACTAGTTCTCCTGTGATCGATGTTTTCTCTTCACAGTGTGAGTGGTATATAGTCTGTCTCTGTCAATATCCGTTTTATCAATTCGCTGATATCAATAGACATAATTTTCGAAACTTGTATATATTTTCAAATGATGCATTATTTATATATATATATGCAGGTTTGTGATTGAAAGAACTATTATTTTTTACGTTGAAAAATCTTGGCAGGTTTCTAAATATAAATGACATTGAATTAATTTCAATTTTTCCCTTTTATATAAATTCGTAGCAGAAGTAATTTTTTATACATTTGCGGTAATTTGGGCCATAAAATTTTCAACTTGAAAAGCACTTTACGTTTAAACATTTCATATTTATGAAAGCTCACAGCTGTTCTGATTTATATCCTACATTATTTCCGTTTTCTCTTGAGCCACTTCCTTCGGGTGTTATATTACTTCCTAATAGGAACTGTTGCTTCCAACTCGTATCTCTGATTCAGGAAAGCGATCTCTGCATTTGATGCTTTTGCCTGAAAATGGTCAATCAAGTTTGAAAAAAAAGGAGAAAAGGTTTATAGTGTAATTTTCTTTTTTTTATTTTAAGGTTTGGAATAAGTTTTTTTTTTGCTTCATTTTATACTGATTGGAAATTTTTATGTTTATTTTGTTTGATTTATTTAGTTTAGTAGTTATGTTTTTTTTTTTTGAATTTAAATACTGAAATATTTTTGTTTAAGAAATATTGTTTGACTTGACATTGAAATTGGATAATTTTTTAACTATGTAGTTTATCTGTAGAGTTTAGACGTCCCAACAAGTTAGCGGAGGCAAAGTTTAGTCTGTGGTTTGAAGTATCTGTGGTCATGCTCGTTACTTTTCCCGTAAATGGTCTAACCAAAGGTGCTCGTTTAGACTATGGAGGTAAAATGCTCCATTAAGAGCTCTTGTCCGGTATAGTTACTTGTATATATGTTCCTAGAAAGCAAAAGCTGTCGGTTTAGTGTAATACCAACAAAATAGCACTTACAATGTTCCCATAAGTAAACGAAGATTAGCTTTCATGTAACATGCTGAAGTTAGATTTTGTATTTCAATCTTGAACGTAGGCACGTGTCGAAAATCTATGGAAACAAAAAAAAAATTAATTATTTACGAAAAATTATTTTACGGAAAGAAAACACGATCGCTATTTACCAGAGAAGATCAGCAACTTCATAACAATTGTCAACTTGTTTTTTAATGTTCAAAATTTTTTCCGTAAAAGAATTTTTTCGTAAATTGTTAATCAACCGCTAATAGAAAATTGTCTATGCAGTCTGAAATAATTTCGTTTTTCTATTATTTAAAATTATAAGTCTGATACAGTCTTTGCAGGAAAGAAGAACGAAGAAAAATTGAAAAATTTGCTTTGTTAATGCTTTAACTTTTCGAACGATATTATCGGAATTCTAGTCACATTTCCAGGGCTCGAACTAGGTCCGTAAATCCCGTAAAGGTCCGTAAATTTGATTGAAGTTCGTAAAAGTCAGTTTTTTTGAAAAACCTTCAATAAAGTCCGTAATTCGTTCCGAAAAGTTCGTAAATTGTACGATAGAATTTGAAGAATTTTTGAGAAGTTACAAATGATTGCAGAAATTTAATTATAATCAAAGTTTTCAAAATTTCAATTAGTATTTATAAAAAAATAAAATTCTTCTTCGAAAGTAAATTATTTTCAAAAATTAGAACCTAAAATTTCAATAAAGTTTTCTAAAAGAATTAATTTACTTTTAAAAAGGAACATTAATATTGTTCCTCGCAAATATTTAATTATTTTCATAAATAATAAAAATTTCCTAAAATATTCAATCGTTTACAAATTTCTTTTAAATTTCTTCGCAATAATTGAATTATTTTCATAACTATAATAAAACTCATTGCAGAACTTCAATTATTTTTATTAGTTATGAAAATAATTAAATTATTGCGAAGAAATTTATAAGAAACTTGTAAACACTTGAATTTTCTGTGAAATTTATATTATTTATGAAAATAATTAAATGTTTGTGTAGAATAATATTAATGTTATAACAATTTTTATCGAATCCTCGAAAAATGTAAATATTCTTAAAAATTTTATTAAAATTCTTAGAAACATTCAATTATTCAATAAATGATTTATTTTTGTATTTAAATAATTGAATTCTCGTAGAATTTTCTAAAAAAAAAAGATTGAAAAAGAAATGGCAATTAAAATTTTATAAAATAATTAAATATAAGGAACACTATGGCATGAATTTTTTATAATAATTGAATTTTGAAATGGTTTCAAATTAATATATTTAATTACTTATTCGAATTTTTCATACTTTTTTATTAAAAAATTCGTAGAACTAAATTTGTTGAAAAATTTGAATTACAATTCTTTTAAAATTAGTTGAATTTTTTAATTACATATTTAATTTTTAATTATTAAATTTAAAACAAAATTGTATTTACAAAAAAAAGTTTAATTTAAGATACTTTAAAAATTGAATTTTGAAGAAATTAGAAAATAATTCCAGGGCTTGCAGATATTTAAATAGCTTTAAAACTTTTTAAAAAGTCTTGTCAAAATTTCAATTATCTTTAAAAATAATTAACTTTGTTCTGAAATTCAATTATTTAAAAAAAAAATTTCTTTGCAAAATTTCAATTATTCTGAAAATTTTTCCTCAATTCAATAATTATCAATTTTTATTATTTTATTAAAATTTTTCAAAAGAAATCAATTATTTAAATAAATATTTTAAAAAAGTTATACTCAAACAATTACTTATTTTTGTTAATAATTAAACTCGTCGCACTGTTTCATTTATTTTGAATACAAATTTAATCAAATTCCTCGAAAAATGTTTATTAAGGAATGTTGAATTCGATATTTATAAAATTTTTATTAAAATTCATGAAATGAATTCAATTATTTAGAAATTTGTTGATAAATTTTTTTATAAGAATTCTATTATTCAATAAGTTATATAGTTTTGTATTTAAATATTTGAATTTTCGTAGATTTAAGAAAAAAATTTCCATTCTTTCAAATTTTAAAAATTGATTTAAAAATAAATTACCGTACAAATTTTTGATAATAATTAAGCGTGAATTCTTAGAAATAATTGAATTTTCTAAAGGTTCCAAATTAAAAACTTTTGATTATCTTAATTTTTCATAGGTTTAACTAATAATTCTGTAGAATTAATGCTTTTGAAATGGTTTTATTAAATTTTTTTTTAAGGTTTTTATTTTCTAATACATATAATATTGAACTACAAAATATTCAAATAATTGAAATTTCGTAAAATTGAGTTGAAATATTGTAAAAAATTCGATTTGAAAATTCTCAAAGAACTTCTATAAAAATTATTAAAAGTAATTGAAATTTAAAGAAGAATTTTGGTTTAAAGATCCAGACGATATTATTTGAATTGTAATTATGAAAATAATTTCGAAGAAGTTGTTTTAAAAAAATTTCATTATTAGTTATTTATTTCATTATGTATTTTATTATTTATAGTTTTAAATCAAATTTTTTCTTATTTGACCTGGACTGATTCTATTTTAGTCAGTAATTAGTCCGTAATTTTTAATTTTTGGTACGTAAATTCCGTATTTTTAAAATACACCCAGAGAAATGGTATATTTGTCTCAGAACCAACTAGACTTGTTATTTGTTTCAAATAAATTTTATTTAGTTTAAATAAAATTTTATTTAACTCAAATATATGTTTTATTTATGTCAAATATAAATTTTATTTAAAACAAATAAAAAGTCTAGTTGGTTGTGAGACAAATATACGTTTATTTAAGTCAAATAAAATATATTTGGTTTAAATAATAATTTTTTCTGGGTGTACTTTCACTGATTCGAATCCTTCATTTTCCACCCCTTCTTTTCAATTCTTTTCGAAATTATTCTTCTTTAAAAATATTTCCCCTTTAAAATGCATTTTCTCTTTGATTTTTAGGCAGCGTTTTTTTTTTTAATATCGCTTTTCCCGTTTATTGTTACCGAAAATAAAATACTTTTTTCAACTTTGATAAAAACCTGCGGAAATACAATATGCAACTCTTTTTAAAAATAACTTTTTGTTTCTTGAATTTGACGATGAAATGCATTTCAAAATAGCGCTGTTTTTGGAAAATTGCAAAAAATAAAAATTTTTTTTGGCAACATTCGGAATTTAAACTGAAATAATTTCTTTTTGAATTGCATATTAGAGAATTATGTATCGTAATTCAAATATGTACACAATGTGTGTAAAGTAATTTGTTTCAAACGTTGTATTGTTATATCTAATTGAAAGAATTCGTGTTTGTAATGAATTTTTTGCTCTGTTTTTCTTTTTCATATTTCATATAATGTATATATATAGAGAGAGAGACAAAAGTTTCCGGGTATAGGAGAAAGAGGTCAGGTCGGTGGACTGGGCAAACTCAAATAATACGTAAGCATTCGTGAATGCCGAGTTTTGCTCTTAGCGAACAATAGTAAAGATTAATGGTCTACTGGCGAGGACAGAAGATCAACCATGGCACGCGATAGCGCATTTGCATAACTTCTCTTATATAGTAATACCTATAAAACTCTGCATATATTGTGCAAATAGTTTTCCGATTTCAACTTTAGTTTGCGAACACTGGAAATTTCATATGTGCGCGGGAAATAATTGAAAATTATCCGCAGAGACATTATCGTATCGATAAATTGTTGAATTTTTTAATTTCAAAGAATGAGAAACAAAAAAAAAGCTCTTGGGGAATATTTTTTTTTTCTATTATACTTGAAAGAGTAATTCAAAAGTATTATCATTCCAATTAGATAGATGGATTGCTATAGTTGTATATATGTGTGAGTTGGAATTCCATAACAAATAATAAAACAGTAAAAGCTCAATGTCCATCTCAACCACTGACAGCAGTGGGCTTTAGTGGAAATAAGCGTTATTGGATTGATCTCAATTTCGTTTGTTGGTGATAACATATCTAGCTGGTTTCACTCATGTAAAATTGCAATTAAGTGTTTGCACCACTTTTTCATATCTCGATCTATCAATCTATCGTTGAATTGAATTGAAATTAAAATCCATTCTCTATTGGTGGGCAGCGTTCGAAAAAAAAATAATAAAAGAAAATATAGGCACGAGGGAAAATTGTTTTCTGTAATGGAAAACTCTAGTTTCAGAGTTTTGCCAAGGAAAATAAAGTTGTACGTTGCTTTTGAATTTCGATTAATTGGAAATTTGCAATCTGTATTGATATTCATTTTTTAAAAATTTTTTTTACAATTTGTTTACAATTTTTATGTTGTAAAATTCACTTTGTTTTATTGTACATGTGTAACAATTTGTACTGTAAAATTTACATTTCAATTTGTAGATGTTACAATTTTACTGTAAAATTTACATTTCGAATTGCAGATGTTACAATTTGTACTGTAAAATTTACAGTTCAAATTGCAGATGTTACAATTTGTACTGTAAAATTTACATTTCAATTTGTAGATGTTACAATTTTACTGTAAAATTTACATTTCGAATTGCAGATGTTACAATTTTACTGTGAAATTTACAGTTCAAATTGCAGTACAATTTTACTGTAAAATTTACAGTTCAAATTGCAGATGTTTTCAGAGTCAAAAAAAAGAAATTTTGTTATAAATTTTAATTAACTCAGAAAAGATTTTAATTAAAAACAGTTGCAATGTTTAAAAAACATTTTTAATTTCAGTAAGTTTTAAACCATCATTTTTGAAAATTTTAATTACTGTCTAGAAATTAGTAATAAATAAAAAAATTCAATAAAAAATTATCAAACTTTTCAATTCTTTAATCTAAAATTAAAAAATTAGACTTTTGAGAACTTTTTATTGAATTTTTTGAAAGGTACTAAAGTACAGATTTACTTAAAAGTACTCAAATGAAGAAAAAAAATTATTTATTAAGTTGATTTCAATTTTGTGAATTTAAATTAAAAATATTTAAGGAGGAATCTGATGGACAGTCAAATCAAAAGTTAGTCCAATGTTAGAATATCGTCATTTAAAAGAAAAAACACAAATTAAATTTTAAATTCGTCTTGGTGGAAAGGCGAAGAAGTTTATTTTGAATATTTAAAACTATTAAAAGTTGCATTTATTAAAAAATTGTAATTTTTTGTCAATAAGAAACATTTGTTAAATTTTAGGTTATGTTACATGATTTAGGTTATTATTGACAAAAAAATTCTAATTTTCATTCAAATGTAACTTTAAAATGTACAAAATGTAGAAAATTAAATTCCTTACGCTTCTACCGAATGGAATTTAAAATTGAATTTGACTTTTTAAAAATACGAAACTGTGACTTTGGGCTAATTTTTGTTCCGATTGTTTGTCGAATTTTTTCTTAAGGAATTTTGTTAATAATTTTTTTAAAAAAGTGTAGTTTTGAAGCATTTGAATTTTATGTTTAATCACGAATTTCGAAAGAGTTACAATTTTAAATCTTTATTATTAACTTAATTTTAAAAAGATTTCAATTTAAAATTTTGCTTCAAAATTGAATTTTTGAAAGATTTTACTTGCATTTCTGAGAAATTAGTGTTTAAAAAATTTTAGATTTATTTCTTACAAATAATGAAATTTTTAACTACATAATTTTACAGTCCGGAATTGTGAAAATAAAATTTTGCAGCCTTCCGAAATTTTTTTTCAAATAATTAAAAAGTCCTTAAATTCTATTAAGAATAATTAGATTTTCGAAAGTAATTAAAAGTTATGTCTACAATAATTACTTTTCTTTTTTAAATTCCCTTTTAAAATTTTTAACACCTTTAAAGTGTTAGATAAAATTTTTGTTTCTAAAGTATCTTTTTTAAAGTTTAACTATCTTTTAATTTTGTTTTATAGAATGCAGAAGAAAAGTCAAATTTCTGTTTGAAAATCAGGAAAAAACAAATTAAAAATTTTGTGACATTCCTGCAATTTTTTTTTTATATGTATTATCAATTTTTGTATAGATTGTAGCATTTACAGTCTGTATTGTAAAATTTATATTATCGTTAGAATTATTTACAATATTTAATGTAATATTTTATAATTTTATATTATAAAATTTAAATTATCGTTAGAATTATTTACAATATTTACTGCAATATTTTATAATTTTATATTAGAGAATTTACAAATTTTTGGGGAATCAATTTAACATGAAAATGGAATAAAATAATCTGCAACGTTTTAGTTCATTGAGAACTAAAATAAACAATCAATGGATTAATTTTTCAAGGTCATGACGAATAATTTAGTTTGTATTCAAAACAAAACTTTTTTTGTCATGGAAAAATTAATTCAAATGTAAATTATTTTGATTTATTTTTGATATAAATATCAAAATTAAATCTGCTTTGCTTTTTCTGCGTTGTAAAATTTTACATTTTATTTCGTAGAAGTTACAATCTGCAATCTAAAATTTACATTTTATTTTGTAGTGGTTACAATTTGCATTGTAAAATTTACTTTTTATTTCTTAGAAGTTACAATCTGCATTGTAAACTTTTCATTCTGTTTTGTAGTGGTTACAATCTGCACTGTAAAATTTACATTCTATTTTATAGAAGTTACAATCTGCAATTTAAAATTTACGTTTTATTTTGTTGTGGTTACAATCTGTATTGTAAAATTTACATTCTATTTCGTAGCAGTTACAATCTACAATCTAAAATTTACTTTCAATTTCCTAGTGGTTACATTCTGCATTGCAAAATTTACATTTCACTTTGTAGAACTGTATAATCTGTTTTGCAAAAGAATAATTTATTTTTTTTTTAGACAAAGACTGCAAAAATGTGATTTTTTTTGTCACTGTTATCTTATATTTTCCCAGCTCTCTCTATCTTTGTCGAAGTGTTTGCACTTTCCAAGAATAGATCGATGTTTTTTGATGAAAAATTAAAGTCGCGGGAAATATGGTGGCGAGAGCAAAAAAAAAAAAAATACAAAAAAAAAGAAGGGATCTACATTCCCTGTGCAAACGCTCATTTTCCTCAAGCTTTTTTTTTCTATCTTGAACAAACCATTTAAGGGCGTCTGAGAGACGAAACCTCAACGACACATGCCCGTGCTCGCTTATGGTGAAGCGAAGAATAGGATATTGAAAAATCCCCGTCTTTCATTGAGATCCCCTTGCACTCTTTTCTCCCCCCTCTCATTCCCCACTACGTCCTTTCGCGAGAGGAATGAATTCACGAGGGTGAACGCGAGCGTCAGGTGCGCTTGGAGAATTTATTGTGGCGTGGCTTTGGACCTTTAGAGCTTTGTGAAGACTTGCTTCAAAATCTCTTACAATTGTTTCCTTTTTCGACTTTTCAAATTATCTACGATGCGAATATATACGATCCCTTATCAAATAAAGGATTTAGGATTCTATCTGTCTCTGGAAAAAAAAAGTTATAAGGCTACTGAATTTCTTTTAGAATTTATCGGAGGGGTGGAGAATTTTTTTTTTTCGGAATGCATTTTGTAGGATTCGTTGAATTCTTTTCTTTTCTTTTTATAGTTCCAGTAGATGAGAATTTACTTATTTAAAAACAGAAAAATATTTTTTTTTGCGTAATTTATTAATTATTAAAAAAAATAATTTGTCATTTCCTGTATTAAAAAAATTAAATTGTATTTTTAGATGATAGAGGTTAATTAGTTGTTGAGAATTCCCAGAGTGGTAGAGAAATAATTTTTAATTTTCGTATAAATATTTAATTCATAATCGAGTTTTCTTTTCGTATATATATATATAGTGAACTGAACAAATTAAGCGGTGTTCACATTAATCTTCCGACACTTGGGTTAGGTGAGGTTTTTATTCTTGTGACTTTCTCTGGATTTTCTTGGATTCGTTGGAACAGTCTGCGCGTTTACCTAAGGAAAAAACGACTTTTCAGATGAGATTTAATGGTCTCAAGGAAGACCACGATTTCTCACCTTTTTTTTCCCTCCACCTTCTGTTCGTTAACCATTTTATTACCAGCTTTTATATATATAGTTTATGATGTGTTAAAAGTATCCCCATTTTGACAAATGGAAGTTTAGGTAAATTTTACAAAAGCGAAAAATTTTCTTTTTTTCCTAAATTTTTTTTTTCTAAACAATATTGAATTATTTCGAAAAAATTTATGGAAAATTCTAAGTACATAAATTCTATTTTCATAGGTTTCCTGTATTTTTTATTTCCTACAAATTTACATGCGCTTAATGGTACACTGAAAGGAAATGTATATTAAATTTTGTAAAAGTATTTTCCAATTTGGGGAAAAAGTGCAACAAACCGAAATTTTGATATAAAAAATACTAAACTTTAAAAAAATTTATGAGAAATTTAGTAAAGTTATATAAAAATTCTTGATATTTGTTATAATTCTACTAAAAACCACAACATTTTTTTAAAGTTTAGTATTTTTTATATCAAAAATTCGGTTTGTTGCACTTTTTCCCTAACTTGCAAAATCTTTTTACAAAATATAATATACATTTTTTTCCAGTGTAGAAAAACATTCGGTTGTGAATTAAAAACAAAAATTTAGCTGTTTGATAACAAGATAACTTTTTGTGAGCAGATGATGTTTGGATTACTTGTGTTAAAAAGTTAAATGACTTCATTTTGTATAGAATTAAACGTTTGGCTATTAAATATTTGATTGGTGCAAGTAAATTATTTTTTTTGTGTATTTGTAAAACGGGAAATGTACAAAATATAAGTGTATGACATAAAAGGGGGGAAAAAAACAAGTTTACAAGAAAAGATGGCGCAATTAAAGACATTTAAGAAGGTCTGTTGCACAACAAAAGTCAAAAATAAGTACGTACTTTGCTTTTTAACGCTGTGTGCTTACTTATTAAGGAATGCTTTGAAGTCCGCTCTTTGTGCTTTGCTGAAAATTAATAATATTTTAACGATGTTAAAGTTATGTTTGCGATAAAATTTGTAATATACGGTAAGCACGCAATAAGCTGAAAGTAAATACACACATATATTGTTGGAAATATTTTGGTGCCTTGATTTTTAAATATTTCAATGAATTTCCTTTAGTGATTAAAAAAAAATAATTAGTTGATTAAGTATAACTAGAGTGAATAAAAAAGAATTCATTTATAAAAACAAAGAAATAATTAATAAAATTTATAAATTAAATTAAAATTAAATTAAATTTTATAAACTTAATAATTATATCTTACAAAAAAATTATTTGATTCAAGTAACTAATTACTTGTCTATTATCAAATAAATATTTACCTGAATTAATTTTTACTCAAGTCAATATGGTACTTATGTCAAACACTGAAATTATTGGATCAAATATACAATTTGACTTGAATAAAATTTATTTCATTCAAGTAAATTTTTAATTAATTCAAGTAAGCATTTAATTGATAAAAGTAATCGGTTATTTGAATCAAGTAAATTGTTTTCAGTGAATAATCAAATAATGATATTATTTTATTAATATTTAAATTATATAGTTGTACATTTTTTCTAAAAGTATCAAATTTATACCGAATTGGATCAAAATGATTAAATAATTAAATAATATTAATCATTACAATAATATTATATTATTTTTTTATTATTATTATATTTAATATTATTATAATAACTAGCAAATGTTACTAAAACAATTAAATTATTTTTTTAAGTAGTAAAATCTTTACAAAAATTCAATTATTTTTAAAACAATTTTAATTGAATTCCTCGGAAGAGATTAATTTTTTAAAAATTTTCACACACTTCGGAAAAATTTAATTATTTTCTAGAATTCTAATAAATCCTTCGAAATAATTAAATTATTCTTCCGAATATAGTAAAATTCTTCACAAGAATTCAATTAATTTTATAAATAGTAAAATTCTTTCAAGGAATTCAATTATTTTCAAAACAATTTTAATTAAATTCCTCGGATGAATTCGCAAATATTTTTAAATATTTTCATAAATTTGATTTATTTCCTAAAATTTTTATAAATTCTTCGAAACAATTTAATTATTTGTATAAATACTACAATTCTTTGAAAGGAATTAAATTATTTTTAATACAATTTAAATAAAATTACACGAAAGAATTTAATTATTTTCTAAAATTTCCGTAAAATTCTATTTCAACAAGAATTTTAAATTCTTTTAAAAATAATTCAATTATTGTTAAAATATTTATTAAAAAAAATTTCATTATTTTAAATTATTTCTATAAAATTCTTCATACCAATTTAATTATTTCTCAAAATTTTAATAAATTCTTCGATAAATTTCAATTCTTTTTATAAATAGTAAAATTCTTTGCAATAATTAATTTATGTTATATAAATAGTAAAATCCTGTGCAGAAATTTAATTTTCTAAAATTTTATTAAATTCTTCGGAACAATTAAATTATTTTTATAAATAGTAATAAAATTCTTCGCAAGAATAAAATACTTTTAATACAAAAATAATAAATACAATTTTAATAAAATTCTTCTTCATAAAATTCAATTGCTTTCAAAATGTTCAATAAAACTTTTTAAAGAAACTCCATTAGTTTAAAAAAATTCAAAGAAATTCTTTCAAAGAATGTAATTAGAATTTTTTAAAATTTTATTGAATTATTATTATATAATTATTATAATTATTATTCTTATTATTGTTATAATAATAATCATTATTATTATTATTATTATTATTATTATTATCAATTATTTTTATAAATAGTAATAAAATTCTTCGCAAGAATTAAATTACTTTTTAATACAATTTTTATAAAATTCTTCTTCACAAAATCCAATTGCTTTTAAAATTGTCAGTTAAAATTTTTAAAGAAACTCCATTAGTTTGAAAAAAAAATTCTAATTTAATTCCTTTGAAGAATTTCTTGTCAATTTAATGAACAAATTGTCATAAGAGGCAAGTTTCGAAAATATGAAACTTCATTAGTTTTAAAAAAATTCAAAGAAATTTTTTAAAAGAATTTAATTAGAATTTTTTTTTAAACTAATGAAGTTTCTTTAAAAATTTTAACTAAACATTTTTTTTGTGAAGAAGAATTTTATTAAAATTGTATTAAAAAGTAATTGAATTTTTGCGAAGAATTTTATTACTATTTATAAAAAAAATTAATAATAATAATAATAATAATAATAATAATAATTCTTCACGAGAATTTCATAACATTTTTAGAAGGAATTCTATTATCAAATTATTTGATAAATTTCTTGCAATAATCAAATTATGATTTGATCCACTTTTTGTTCGTTGTTGTAATTTGATAATTTGAAGGTTAACAGTGCGAATAATTAAATATATATTTGTTTTTTTCCATATTTTTTCGAAACTTGCTTTTTCATGACAATTTGTTCATTAAATTGACAATCTGAATTTGTATGTGCAACATTCCCTAAGAGCATATTTAAATAAAATATACAGTTGTTTTCAAAAGCTACTTAATTATGTAATCACGATTCTCGTACCACCATAAGAACGTAACGTGGGCAAGTGCCACGAATAGCTTTCGTAGCAATTTGCTTAACATAAACTGAGGTATTATGGACTAAAAACTTGAGACTTTAAAATATATGTTATTTTGCAAATATTTTTGTGAAAAATTTCCCTCTTACGAAACAGTTGTTTTAGAAATGTTTTTTACATTCCTTTTATTTTAACATGGAATTTTTATGTTGGATCTTGAAATAAACTTGTTTCTTCTTAAAGCAAAAAAAAAAAAAAAAAATGTTTATTTGATAAGAAGGAAAATTATGAAAGAGAGAATTGTTTAAAATGATCAATCTTATAACGAACATTGTTCATTATGCTAACCACTGGCAGCACTAATCGACTCTTGAGCACTCTACACTGACCGCGATCACTTCCACTTGACAGTGAAGTAAATTCACCAGGAAACTACCCATTGAATGAATGAATGTTAAATAGAGGATCTGGGGATTTAGATTAATTGTCCAAACTCTGATGATCGGTTGTGTAAATCATAATTGAGATTTCATGTATAGAGGGGAATTTGAGGTATAAATTACGCGTCGTATATATATATATATATAAAGTTCAAATTGAGACGTGGAAATAAAAAGAAGAAAAAAAATAAGAGATTTATGATAATCTGGTTTCATTTTTTTATATATATCCACTTTGTGTTTCCCCCCAATTTTTTGAGGATATAAATTCACAGTAGTGGAGTTTTTTTATGCTCAGACAGTTAGATGGTGGTAATATATGTGGAAAGAAATTTATTATTAACAGAATATTGTGTTTTTTTATTATTATTTCACGGTAATTTATTATTTCGACATTGGAATTAGTAAGATTTTTTACTAATTTTTAGTAGTTTTTTTACTAATTACTAGTAGAAAATTACTAATTTAATTAGTAGAGCGTATTTTTTACTATTTCAAGTTAGTAAATTGTCTACTAATAATTAGTAAAAAACTACTAAAAATTAGTAAAAATAGTTACTAATTCAATTCATTAGTAAAAAATTACTAATTCAGATTTAGAGAGTAGGTTAGCCAAATGTTTATCGTCCCCAAGTATTGAACGTACAAATGAACGAAATATTTTTTATTGAAGATATTTTAATAAATTTCTAATCATAAAAATATTTGAAAACTGAAATTTCACCTTTAGAAACTCAGTAATTATTTTTTTGGATAGTGAAGCAAAAAAATTCGAATAAAAATTTAATTTTTAGAAGAAATAAATAAATTTCGTTCATTTGAACATTCGGAACTTTAGTATCCTAAATGTTTAGTTGTTTTAATTAAGACTTTCGCTATTTTAGCGAAACTTATCGCTGTTCCAAGTAAAAATTTTTTTTCCGTGAAAAATATATGCAAAAATTGTACGTTTATAAAAAAAATACTTCTTCTATTAGGAAGCAATATTAAAAAGAATTTTATGTTCATAACTAAATAAATATGTGCATAAATATTTAAATATAAAAAATTGTTTTTCGTTTATTGGATTTGGGTAGAAAAAGATTTTTAATTGAACGATAGTACAATCTGCTTATCGGCAGACAAACGAATCTGTTTTTTTTTGTTATTATTTCTTGATAAGCAGTATTTATGTTGTTTGTAAAATGCGTAAAATAAAAAACTTTTTTTTTGTTACATTGATTTCAATAGAAAAACATTTCTGATTGAATGATTATTCGTAGCTCGGAAAAAAAATGTTCAGTAGTACAGTGTACTTATGGCCAGACAAACGAATTTGTTTTCCGTTATTATTTCACGGTAATAATCCGTCGCATTTATTGAACGTTTAAATGAACGAAATATTTTTTATTAAAAATTCATAAATTTCTGAATTTTTAATAAATAATTGCTCTAAAAATTTGATACATTTAGAAACTCTATACAGTTCATGTTTTTACCATTGATAAGAGAAAAAAAATTATTGTGATAAAAGTTTAATTTGACAAAAAGAAAAAAAATTATTGTAATAAAAGTTTAGTTTGACAAAAAGAAAAAATTATTCTAATAAAAGTTTAACTTGACAAAAAAGAAATTGTTTGAGGTATTTATATTGTTTGCAGAATTTGCATAAAGATTATAAGTATCAGGAACATTTTTTCCTTTGTTATGATTGAACAAAAAAAAATTTCTGATTGAACGATTATTGTTTTTGCGGAAAATTATTTTTTAGTAGTACAATCTGCCCTATGGTCAGACAAACGGATTTGCATTGTGTGTAACTGATGCGTGGACATTGAACAAAAAAAAAATACTCTTGTTCAACTATGAAGAACGTCAATCGAAAGCATATAGTGCGTAACATAATTTTGTTATTTATACCTCAAAGGTTTTGCTGGTATTTTATTTAATTAGATTTATCACGTTTCATTCACAATTTTGAGTTTTTATATTTTAAGCGAATTTTTAATTTATTTCTGTTTTAAACTTGAATTAGTGAAAATTGATCCTTTGTTTTACATTTGTAGTAATATTTGGCACCAGTATTTATTAGTAACATATTTTTTTAGTAGTGAACTAGTAAACTGATTTAATTTAATTTTTTTACTAGTACAAAATTTTTGTTACTCAAGTTTTAGTAAAAAATGACTGGTAGTAATGGTAGTAATTCTTAATATTGTGTATTAGTGGCTCAATTTGAATTAGTATTCAAATTTAGAGACTTCGTATAAATTTTGTAAAGTAGAATTTTTATTTTTAAATGAAAACTTAACAAAATTTTTATTTATAATGGAGATTTTAACCGGGCAGTTACTAATTTAAATTAGTAAAAAATTTTACTAATTCTAATTTATTTAGGTTTATAGAAAATTTGTACGAAATTTTGAATATTTTTTTTCACTCTCTTCTCCCTAAATTTGAAATAGTAAAAAAGTTTACTAATTTGAATTAGTGACTGACTTTTTGCTTCTGAATTAATAAATTTTATTAAAAAATTAAAAAAAATACAATTTATATAATATAAATTACTATTCAAATTAGTAAAAAGTACTATTTATTAGTAAAATTTACTAATTCAAAGACAAAAATTTAGTTACAATTTTAAATTACTAAATGTTTTTTAAATTTAAATTTAGACAGTAGTAAAATTGAACTAACAGTATAATTGTTTTAAAAATTAGTAAAAATCTAGTACTAGTAACTTTTCAATGACTTCTAGTAAAATTATTACCAAATCATTTTTTTACTATTGTTATTACTAATTATTATTAGAAAAATTTTTACTAATATTTTAGGAGAATTTCACTAATTGAAAGACACTTATTTCACTAAATGAATTAATGAAACTGTTTTAAAGACTATTATTAAAATAGTTCTTCTAAATTGTTAGTAGACTTCTATGAAGCAATTAGTAAAGCTCTGTTAACAATAAGTAGAATTTCACTATTTTCTCAGTAGGATTATTACTAAATCACTTGGGTAATAATGATTTATTATTATAAAAATTACTGTTTATTACTAAAATTTACTAATTTAAAAACAAAAATTGTGTAACACATTGAAATTAGTAATTATTAGTAATTTTTATGGACTTTTCTCGATTTCGATTAATAAAAACCTGACAAATTTTTAGTGAATATTTACTCACTTTTGATTAGGAATTTATAATTTTTTCTTAATTCAGTAATTTTGTTTAATTGCGTCACGTGATTCACTAAATGAAATAGTAAAACTAGCATTTAATAAAATTTGCTAGTAAAATTATTACTAAATCATTTGGTGAATGACTTTCCGTAATTCCATTAGTATTTTTCTACTGATTTAGATTCAGAGAAAATTTGATTCAAATTTTAAATGTTTTCTTTCAACTCCTGTGCTCTGTGAATTTAAATTACTAAAAGTGTTTACTAATACTAATTTGAAATAGTGACTGACTTATTGTTTTTGATTTAGTAAATTTTAGTAAACTACTAGAAGAAATTACTATTTATTAGCAAAATTTACTAATTTAATAGCCACAAATTTAGCCACTAATTCAAGTTAATAAACATTTTTATCAGTCGAATTTACTGTCACTGAAAAAAAAATTATTTGATTCAAATAACCGATTATTTGACTATTATCAAATGAATATTTACTTGAATCAAATAATTTTTATTTGAATCAATTAAATAGTATTTGCTTCAAATACTGAAATACTATTTAATTACTATTTAAGCAAATACTATTTAATTGACCCAGAGAAAATTATTATTAAAACCAAATATATTTTATTTGACTTAAATAAACGTATATTTGTCTCCGAACCAACTAGAATTTTTATTTGTTTTAAATAAAATTTTTATTCGACATAAATAAAACATATATTTGAATTAAATAAAATTTTATTTAAACTAAGTAAAATTTATTTGAAACAAATAAAAAGTCTAGTTGGTTCTGAGACAAATATATACCATTTCTCTGGGTGTTGATTCAAATAAAAATTATTTGATTCAAGTAAATATTTATTTGATATTAGTCAAATAATCGGTTATTTGAATCAAATAAATTTTTTTTTCTCTCTAATTCTGAATTAGTAGAATTCTACTAAGAATTAGTAAAATTTTACTAATTTTTAGTAGTTTTCATGAACGTCTTTTCACCTTTTTAATTAGTAGAATATTACTAATTTTTAGTAAGATTCTACTAATGTTTTAGTGGAATTCTACTAATTAAAAGTCACTTCTTCACTAAATGAATTAGTGAAACTGTTTTATCGACTATTAATAAAACAGTTCTACTAATTGTTAGTAGAATTCTACTAATCAATTAGTAACGCTCTACTAACAATTAGCAAAATTTTACTAATTGTTAGTAGAATTATTACTTAATAATTTAGTGGACGACTTTTCACTATTTCATTAGTAACTTTCTACTAATTCAGATTTACAGAGTTCAGTGTCGTTATTAGTAAAATTTACTAATTCAAAAGCAAAAGTCAGTCCCTAATTCCAAATTGTAAACATTTTTACTAATTCAAGTTTAAAGAGTGTTTAGTAGTTTTTGATCCACTTCTTCCGAATTTGATTTTAGCAAATCAAATTTAAATTAATTATTAATAAATAATTTAACTAATTTAAATGTGAAAAGTCTAAATTCGATTTTAATAAATAAAATTTAAATCAATTTTTTAATAAATCATTTAGGGTCATTTGGGGTAAATGTAAACAGTAGATGTTTCAGCTAAATTTAAAAAAAAAAAATAAGTACAACGGCAATATTTTTACCTCAGCTCACCTACAAGATGTTCTGACTATTGCCAATATTTTATTTTGACAATTGGCAATGCCCTAGTGTAAGTTATCTTTTAATGCAAAAAAGTTTTAAATTGAAAATTTTTCTGTTTCAGTATTTTGTCTCGCATTTGCATAAAAATAAATTTAAAAATCAAACAAAAATATGTAATTCTTCCTTATTCATGCCCCAACAAAAATTGACTTTGATTTTTGATTTTCCTCAATTAAGTTAATAAATAATTAAGTGTTTACATTTACCCCGAGAATTCGAAAACTCGGGGTAAATGTAAACAGTACTCCAACTACATTTTAAAAGAAAATAATTGAATAAACTCTTAGATCCGACATTTTGAAATTTAAAAATTCGATTTTAGATTCTTATTCAGCAACCTTAAAAACTTCTTTTTACCAAGTTGAATGAAAATCTATTAAAATTTGTTCAAGTTATTCAAGTTTTTACATTACTAATTTTGTAATGGTTGATTGTTTATTTTATATGATACATTATCAGTCAACTGGTTGATTTACTATACGTCGACGAATAATTTTTTTTCAGTTTTTCCATCCCTTAAGACAGTAGTATGCTTGAAATAACTTGTTTCTTAAACCTCGCTTAACTACAGAGGTGTTTACATTTACCCCGAATTTTAGGCAAATTTCAAAATCTCGGGGTAAATGTAAACAGTCAGTTGTAGACGATTCAGGTGCATCAATATTTTTTTGAACCTCATAAAATTTTTCTAGGGAGCTCTAGTAACAAGTTCATGCAAAAAAAAATCAGTCCATTTTATCTTTAAACAAAAAAACTGATGTTTTTCGTAAAAAATAGATAAACCGTTTACATTTACCCCAAATGACCTTAAAAACAATTTCTATTTATTAGTAAATTTTTCTGATTCAAAAGCAAAAAGTCAGTCTGTAATTTAAATTTGTAAACTTTTTTACTGATTCAAATTTAGAGTAGTTATAGTAGTTAGTAGTAGTAGTAATAGTAGTAGTAGTAGTTTCTTATATTTCGTTACAATAGTTATTCATTCTTTATTTCTGGTTCATTTATCAGTTCTTTGTGACGAATTTAAATATAGCGCGTGTCGTAAAATTATGTGTGTTTTATTAGGGATAGTATTTTGTCCCTAACTAAAAATCATTATAAAATTGCCATAAATTTTTTTTTTTTATTAAATCGAAAGCACATGATAAATAGTAAGTTTTTTTTTGAAAATTTTGACTACCTCGTGGCAAGTGTTTTCTGCCTGAAGGTTTGGTAAAAAAAAAAAAAGATGAAAAAAAGAAACAACAGGAGAGAGCAACCAGCGTCCCTTGTGGGGCTGCTGGCGTGACGTTATCTGAACTGGAGTAGAGCCAGTATAACAGTATTCAGGGATGTCGGTGACATTGACCGCGGAGTAAAGGGGGGTTTTGGTGGATGGTAGGTCACAGAGCGCTTGCGCTTCCTTTCCCTGTCTTTCTTTCTCGTATCCTTTCTCACTTACTCTTCCCCTTGTGCTCCCGGATTTCTCGCAGCAAAGGGGCGAGGGGTAAAACAGTACACCCCCGGACTTGCACGGGGTACAATCTATCCAACCCTCGGGGATCGGAGGCTCCATTTCGCGCGAAATACGTTCATCGACTCAACGTTACTGTCCTTGTATATACATATATATATACATGTACCACACATATCTAAAATATATATACATACATATCAACACTGACGGATTCTCCTTTGTTCATCTCTTGTTTACATATCATTAGTGCTTTATTGTATGAATAACATATCAGTAAATAAGAAATTTTCCACGTTTAGTCCTCTCTTTTTTGTGAGTTTTTGTTTTTTCAAAACAAAAAAAAAGTGCACGATCAGTGAAAGTTTTCCTTTTGTTTTGAAACAAAAGTAAAATTAAGATTTTGTTTTTGTGCTCGAATTCTTCTCAACTTTCTGTTGATATATTTGTGATATTTGACCGGCATATCTGACAGACCTCGTGTCTGACTCAAGTTCAATATATACGGTGGAGTTTTTCCAGTCACATGCTGTTATTATGAATATTATTCTGTAAGTTGTTTTCACATATTATTTGATAGTTATTTTTCAAGGGAAATTAAATTATAAGGAATTAAAATTTAAGGCTTAGTCCACGGATATTTGAGTATTTAATAAGTTTTGTTGTATTTATCCGCAAATGGTGTTTTTAACATCTTCTCACGATAAAGTATTAAGTTTCAATTTTAAATGTTTTATAAAGTTTTTTAAATGTTTATTTTTCTCTAAATTCAAATTAGTCAAAAGTGACAGATTTTTATTGTCACGGTTATGATTTCTTTCTGTTATCAGTGCAAGAAAAGTTATGTTCGTCTGAATTTAAAGATTCTAGAGTTAACGAAATATATTTATTTCCTTCTTAAATTGGGTTTTTGTTACAATAATTTTGCGTCAAAAGGAAAGAAACTTAATTATAAAGTTTCTAAATGTGAATTTGAAGACTTTTATTTTATTGCAATCAAAAATTTGTTAAATTCTTTTAATAATAAAGATCATTAACGTGAAGGTTAAAACTTGTGAATCGTTTAATTTATTGGAAGTTTTTGTTATTTTGACATAATGTAAAAGCGAATTTAATTAATTAATGCTAATAGTTGAAGATTGATGTCTACTAATAATTAATAGTAAAAATTAACTTATTTTTCGTAATTTTTATGAACGATTTTTTCCCTTTTTAAAAGAGTGAAAAATATTGTGTCGGTTATGATTTTTTTTCTGTTATTAGTACAAGAAAAGTTATGTTCGTCTGAATTTAATGATTCTAGAGTTTAAGAAATTTGTTTATTTCCTCCTCAAATTGGGTTTTTATTACAATAATTTTGCGTCAAAAGGAAAGAAACTTAATTATAAAGTTTCTAAATGAGAAACTTAAGACTTTAATTTTTATTGCAATCAAAAATTTGTTAAGTTTTTTTTAAATAAATATCATTCACGTGAGTGTTAAAGCGTGTGAATCGTTTAATTTATTGGAAGTTTTTGTTATTTTTGACATAACCTAAAAGCGATTTTAATTAATTAATGCTAATAGTTGAAGATTGATATCTAATGAAAATTATCACTGTAAAAAAATGTTTAAAATTAGAGCTGATTTCGGTATTAAAAATTAACTAAATTCGGATTTAGTACCAAAATTAGTACTAAATTAGTAACTTTCTTTTTACAGTGTATGTTACATTTAAAATATAGTTAATAAAAAAATTAATGAAACTTATTATACTGATAAATATGTCTAAGCTTTCAATAATTGAATTTGTAAAAAATAGGCAATTTGACAGTAAAAAGTCGGTCACCGATTCTAAAAGTATTTTTAAGTAACGAAATAGTTGATAATAACTAATTACAAGTTTAATTTATTTTTAGCTTAGATCAAAATAACTAAAAAATTTTGATAAATAATTAAATTGGTCAAATTTGAGTATTTTCTTATTATGTTTACCTTTAAATAGTTATTTTTACTAATTATTATTTTTTTACTAATTTCACTTGAACAAAAAGTCAACCACGATTGTACTAATAATCAGTTATTTTTTACTTATGCAGACTTTTAATGATTAAAATGCTAAAGTTAATCAGAATTCATTATATTTTTTTATAAATTTTAGATCGTTAATCGTTGTTAGTTATTTTAGTCAAAAAAAATTTTATTAAAGAATTTTAAAATCTACTAATTAGTTACTCATTTGAATTTGTGACTGAGTAGTAATTTCTACTGTTTATAGTATAGTATAAGTTATTAGTAAAATTTATTAATTCAAAAGCAAAAACAATAAATAAGTTGGTAAAAATTACTATTTTTTAGTAAAATTTATTAATTAGAAAGCAAAAATATTAAATAGGTTAATAGAGATTATCATTTATTAATATTTACTCTCTAAATTTGAATTTGTAAAAACTGTTACTCATTTAAATTAGTGACTGAATTTTTGTTTTTGAATTAGTAAACTTTACTACTAAATATCAATTTCTACTGTTTATAGTACATAATAAATTATTAGTAAAATTTATTATTTCGAAAGCAAAAATACTAAAAGGTTAATAGAAATTATCATTTATTAATAATATTTACTCTTGAAGTTTGAATTCGTGTAAATTGTTACCAATTTGAATTAGTGACTGACTTTTTATTTTTGAATTTGTAAATTTTACTAATATAAATAGTAATTTCTATTGTTTGTAGTGTATAATAAGTTATTAGTAAAATTTATTCATTCAATAAATTTGAATTTATAGAATTCAAAATAAAAAATACTAAGTTAGTAGTAGGGACTATTTGTTCGTAAAATTAAGTAATTCAAAAGCAAAAATACTTAATAACTCAGTAGCAATAACTATTATTTATTAGTAAAATTTAGTAACTCAAAAGCAAAAATACTAAATAGGTTAGCAGAAATTACCATTTATTAATATAATTTACTGCCTAAATTTGAATCAGTCAAAAATAACTGATTTAGAAGCAAAAAGTCAGTCACTAATTCAAATAGTAATATTTCTACTGACAATCAGTTAAAAATAACTGATTGCCAAATAAAAATAAATAATGTGTCAATAAATATTTTTTTGACTGTTTTAATTAGTCAAGTTTAACTAATTTTTCAATTTTTTTTACTCAAAATCAGTTATTCTTAACTGATTCAAAAGCAAAAAGACAGTCACTGATTGTTAGTTAAAGTCATCATTTTTAACTGATTAAAATTAAGAGATTTTTAATTCGAAATCAAAAAGTAGGACACTAATTCGAATTAATAATAATTTTTACTAATTTTTAGTAAAATTATTGACATAATTTCAATTTAAAGGTTAATAATTAATTTAGATTTAAAGATTAATAATTAATTTAAAATTTTTAAAACCTATTAGTTTTCTTAGAATTTAGAATTTATGTAAACAAATGGTAAAATTGTTAATGAATTCTTTATTCTGCTTTAGTAGAAATTGTTTGATGTAGTCTTGAAGTAATATTCACTTTATCAACATCTATATATAATGTCTGAATTTAATAAACAGACATTGTTTACTACGTTTGTAGTAAAATTTTTATATTATGCCTGTACTTGTACTTGGTTATATTAGATTGATATTTTTCTCATATACTTTCTTTTTTGGTGTTTAAATTTATATACATATACACAGTTCTCTTTTATCGATATTTTAAAGCTGACGTTCTTACAGTTAGTGTAAATTTTCCTCTTCTAAAGTCAGAAAAACCCATGATTTAAAATCACATACTTTTTAGTAGTTTCTTTTCGTTTTTTTTTCTTCATTCACTCAACGTTAGGAAAAATTTTTCTACTTTCATCAACTCGTTTTTTTTTTATTTTATTCACTTTGCATTTAGAAAATAATTGCAGTATTCTACTTATGTCATATGATTCGAGAGAATTTTTCTCCATAATAATTATCGTAGAGTGGAGATTAAATTTCAATCCAATTGTGAAGATTGTGGATTTTTCTTGATAGCGAGCTTGATAGTGATGAGAGGGAGAAAGAGAGAGAGAGAGAGAGAAAAGTATCAAATTGCAACATTTCCCTGAAAGTCTGTTCCAGTGATATTGCTCTTGAAAAAAGTTTTTTCTGCAGAGATTTACTCTTTATTTATTTTTTTTTATTTTGATATATATTTTTTGTTTTTAATATATGAATTTTTAAAACATTTTTCGCTTCAATTTCTACACATATATACACAAACATATATTATACCTGTTGATGAATGGATTATAAATGCAAACACCTCATTATTTTGGTGTCTGACAATAAATCAAAGCAACATTATTAGCTTATTTTGTATATTGGATACGGTTAATAGATTGCTAGTATCAACAAAATGGGTATTGTGTTATACGAACAAAAGAGCAAATGAATTATCTAATTATTATCCCTTTCGTAATATATTACAATAAATATATTGTAAATTTATGTTTATAGGGGAAATGAGAGTTTCACTTTAAATGTGAATTTGTTACAAATAACTAATTTGATTTAATAATAAAAAATTTTAATAATTATTCATTTTTATAATAATAATAATAATTATTATTATTATTAATATTATAATTATTATTATCATTATTATAATTAATGTTAGTTAGTTTTGTTACTTTAATTTTAGTTTGTGTGAAAAAAACTAAAAATTTTAGTAACTAATTCAATTAGTCAAGTTTGATTATTTTGTTAGTTATTTATTTAATAATTAATTAATTTTCTACTAAAAATTAGTTATTTTTATATTAATTGGTAAAGGAAAATAAAGGGAAGATTTTACTATAACAGTTGGTTTAACTAATTCCGATTTACTCTTTGAATTTGAATTCGTAAAAATGTTTACTAATTTTAAGTATAGTGACTAACTTTTTGCTTTTGAATTAGTAAATTTTCCTAATAAATAGAAATTGTTTCTAAATTATTTATTATGAATTGATTTAAATTTGATTTATTAAAATAAAATTAGAACTTTCCACTATTATATTAGTTAAATTTACTAATTAATAGAAATTGATACTAAAATATTGATTAATAATTGATTTAAATTTGATTTATTAAAATCAAATTCGAAAGAAGTGGATCAAAAATTACTAAACACTCTTTAAACTTGAGTTAGTAAAAATGTTTACAATTTTGAATTAGGGACTGACTTTTGCCTTTGAATTAGTAAATTTTACTAATAACTAGTGATTTCGACTAATAAAAATGTTTATTAACTTGAATTAGTGGCTAAATTTGTGGCTATTAAATTAGTAAATTTTGCTAATAAATAGTAATTTCTTCTAGTAGTTTACTAAAATTTACTAAATCAAAAACAATAAGTCAGTCACTATTTCAAATTAGTATTAGTAAACACTTTTAGAAATGTAAATTTATAGAGCAGAGAGTTGAAAGAATACATTCAAAATTTGAAACAAATTTTCTCTAAATCTGAATTAGTAGAAAAATACTAATGGAATTACGGATAGTCATCCACCAAATGATTTAGTAATAATTTTACTAACAAATTTTATTAAATGTTAGTTTTACTAATTTGTTGAGTGAATCAGGCGACTATTTAAATAAATTATCTAAGTTTAGAGAATTATTAAAATTCTACTGAAAAATGGGTAAATATTCAATAAAAATTGGTCAGATTTCACTAATCGAAATCGAGAAAAGTCCATAAAAATGACAAATAATTACTAATTTGAATATGTTACTTAATTTTTGTTTTTGAATTAGTAAATTTTAGTAATAAATAGTAATTTTTACTAAAAAGTAATCATTCGTAGTAATTTAAATGGCAATTTATATTAATTAAATTGTAATTTCTAACTTTTAAGTAAAATTTACCAATTCAGAAGCAAAAAATCATTCACTATTTCACATTAGTAAACACTTTTCTTAATTTAAATTTAGAGAGCAGAGAGTTGAAAGAATACATTCAAAATTTGACACAATTTTTTTCTAAACTTGAATTAGTAGAAAATTACTAATGGAATGACGAAAATCATTTAGTAATAATTTTACTAGCAAATTTTACTAAATGTTAGTTTTACTAATTAATTTAGTGAATCTGATGACTAATCTAATGACTAATTAAAGAAATTAACTAAAATTAAATAATTATTAAAATTCTACTGAAAAATTAGTAAATATTCACTAAAAATTGGTAAGATCGGAAACAGTTTTCAATCAAAAACTGAAAAAATTCCTTAAAAATGACTAATAATTACTGAAATTGACTAATTTTATTAGTTGTTAGTAGAATTCTATTAATAAAGATTTAGGAAGATGATTATGGGAATTAATTTCTTTTGGTAGTATAAATAATAATAATGTCAAAGTTAATTTGTTAGTTGAAGTAAAAGTTAATTTTATAGCTAAGAAATAAAATTTTTTTAGGTTATGTATATTATTTTCGGAGTCAAAACTCGGAAAGAGATTCAATTTCCACTACAAATTATTAGATTTAAGTTTTGGTTACATCCAAAATATGCAAGAAAACCAGGATTTAAATTTACGTAATTAAAAAGGAAGCTTTAATCAATTTAGATTTAAAAACAAACATAACCTATAATTTGTTTTTTTCTCCGAATAACTTTCTTGGGAGTTTGGCAAAGTTTATTTTCTCTAAATACTGCAATGGTAAATTAAAAATAATTGCATTTTTATCAATTGAAATAGAGACATTGATGTAACATGGAGTTATCAATATATTTTTTTTTTTTTTTTTTTTTTTGGGAAAAATTGCGACCTCACTGGTGTAATCTCCTCCTTCCGGGGTGAAAAAAAAGCATTGGGAAAACCTTGAAAGCTGAGAGAATAGATAGAAATAAACAGTGGCAGTTTGGTGATTTATGGGTTTTAGTCACGAAACAGACGCTGAAAGTTTCGACGCTATAATCACGGACATATACGTATATACATATTTCTATATATGGTCAAAATAGAAACGTCTTGTTACATGAATTTAATCTTATCACACACACAGACACATATGCTGGACACAAGTGTAATTATTCTGCATTTCATTCTATTCAGTTTCACCGGACAATATTTTATTCAAAATCTGTATGTATATAAAGAGTAACTTTAAAACTTGTTGCTTGGTGTGTTTAACATTCATTAAAGGCCGATATCAAACTCACAATAAAAGAGATTAATATTATATTCGGATCAAGTTTTGAAAAGTTTTTCCATTATCTGCCGCGTGTATTTCTTTTTTCTTTTTTTTTATTACACAAGCTTTATAGTTTGCTTTTAAGCTTGTTAGACATGGTTAAAAAGGGTTGATGCGCATGAAATATTCTTCTTGTATACGTGAAATGACATAATTTATTTTGAGAGGGAAATTTGTGAAAATGAAAATACACATTGTAATATATGGGAAATTATATTTGTCCGGTTATTATTATTATTATTATTATTATTATTATTATTATTATTATTATTATTACTACTATTATTATTATGATTATGATTATTTTTATTATTATTATGATTATGATAATTATTATTTTTATTATTATGATTATGATAATTATTTTTATTATTATTATTATTATTATTATTATTTGATAAATATTTAAATTGCTTTAATAAGTTAATATTTAATTAATGATGTTTGAGTGTTTAAATGGGTTGAATATTATTTGTGTCAATATATGGATAGAAGAAAATGTGTAGTTAAATTTTCGTAAATGGTAAATTGAGGGAGAAAAAACAATATTCACTTATACGTGAATTTTGCTCGTATCTGCAGATTTGAGGTTGATATGTAAAGAGGAAACCCCAATGACCATTGATACCCACCCAAAGAGGAAACCACAGTAGCGTAACGTTGGATATCATCGATCGGGTTATGAAGTTACTGTTGTTACATTCACACTCTCTCTCTCTCTTTCTCGATATTTTTTGTATTTTTTTCACGTTAAGTTGACTTTCCCTCTCTCTCGTGATTATTTGATGGTGTTTTCAAAGCGATCGTTAGAGTAATGTTTGGAATATTCAAAATTATTGTAACTCAACATTAGTTTTATTAAAAATTAGTACTACTGAATATTAGTGTTATTAAAAATTAGTATTACTAAATATTAGTGTTACTAAAAAAAAAGTAAAAATTATTAGTATTACTGAACATTAGTGTTACTAAAAAAGTAAAAATTAGTACTATTGAACATTAGTGTTACTAAAAAGTAAAAATTAGCATTACTGAACATTAGTGCTACTAAAAATTAATATTACTGAACATTATGTCCTTTTTAAATTTGAATTAGTTAAAAATAATTAAATTGATAGCAAAAAGTAAGTCTAATTACTAATTAGCAGTAGAAAAACATACTACTTATTAATCAACTAAATTTATCTTAATAAACTACTCTCTAAATCTAAATCAGCGGAAAGTCACTAATGAAATGACGAAGAGTCGTCCACCAAATAATTTTGTAAAAATCTACAAAAAATGAATAAAATTTGACTAATTACTTAGTAGAATTCTGCAAACAATTAGTGAAACTGTTTTGTTGACTATTAATAGAAACAGTTCAACTAATTGTTTGCAGAATTCTACTAAGTAATTAGTAAAGCTCTACTAAAAATCAGTTAAATTTTACTCATTTTTAGTAGAGCTTAACTAACTATTTGGTAGAATATACTAACAATTAGTAGAATTGTTTTTATTAATGGTCAGCAAAACAGTTGTACTAATTTATTTAGTAAAATAAATGAGTAGCAAAGGTGAAATTCAACTGCAAAATTAGTAAATAAATCTTTAGTAATTAGTAATATTCTGCTAATTAAAAAAAAAGAAAAATCATGCATTAAAATTACTAACAGTTTGCGAAATTTTACTATTAGTAGAATTCTACTATTTTATATTTAGAGAATAGACTACTATAATTATTTAAATAAAACGTTATTTTTATTGCTAACAGTGATTGATATTTTGTTTTTAAATTAGTAAAAATTACTATTTATTAGTAAAAATTACTATTTATTAATAAAAATGGCTATCTATTAATTAAAATTACTATTTATTAGTAAAAATTGCTATTTATTGGTAAAAATTACTATTTATTAGTAGAAATTTATGTTTATTAGTAAAAATAACTATTTATTAGTAAAAGTAACTATTGCAATTAGTAAATATTTTTACTAATTCAAGTTTCAAAAGTGTTTAGTCGCTTTTAATCATCTTCTTATACGAATTTAGTTTAAATATAGAGTGAATTGTAATCCATTACTCTATTGATGAGTTTATATCATGTAATTCCATTTACTCAAAATTCACTTTGATCTGTAAAGCCCGGCAAATGTTCTTTATAGTGTAAAAGTTAACTTTGATTGGAGGCTGAAGCTGAAATACGTAGCATAACAAGCTGCTTGTGAAACTTTGTAAATCGATTCAGAAATGAATAGTCTCAACTAATGTATACATATATACATAAACTAAAGGAGTTATGACAAAGTGTTCGTTTGAAATATCTTTTGCGTATATGGAACACTTTATTTATCTCTCCAGTCAAGGGGATTGTTCATTTGAATCATGAGTACATCATGTTTCACTTAGGAGATAAAATGTTGTTTCTATAATTACGCTTGTGGTTTAGTTTAGGCATTTGGTTTATTGATAAGAAATTAATTTTGTATCTAATTTTCTAAATTTAAATTTTAGTCAATAGACTTCTAATAAATTAGTAGAAATTAGTAAATTAGTGTGTTGGTAAAAATAAAACATTAGTAAAAATTTCTACTAATTTTTAACAACTCTACTACGACTTTAGTAAAAAAATTTAAGTTACTAAATCAATTTGTAAAATTTTACTGTACTCTACTGGACGAATTTTTACAAACTTAAATTACTCTCTAAATTAGAATCAGTAAACCCATTTACTAATTTAAATTACTGCCTTACTTTTTGCTGTATAATTAGTAAAGTTCATTAAAAATGGTCATTTCTTTTAATTTGTTAGTAACATTTACTATAATACAAAAGCAAATAGTCAGTTACATTTAGTATAATAGTAATTTCGACTAATTCAGACTTACTGTTTAAAAATTAAGGTAAAATAACAGTTGTAATAAAAGTAATTGAATTCAGTAATAATGTACTTCATATAAAAGTAATTTACATTTTGCTTTTAAGTTAATAAACTTTACTAACAAATTAGTAGAAATGAGTATTTATTAGTAAAATTTACGAATTTAGGAATTTACGAATCAGTTAACAATTCAAATTAGCCAACATTTTTACTAATTCAAATTTAGAGAAAATTATTTTTAAAAATTTAAATAAAATTCTACAGAACTTTAATTATTCTTAATAGAATGTCAGAAATTTTCAATATTTTCACAAAATGTTAATTACTTTATAATTATGTTCTTGTGTTTATAAGAATGCAATTGTTTTTAAAAAATAAAAATTAATTATTTTAAGAACTTAATTTTTTTAGAAAATTAAATAGACTCTCTAAATTTGTGTTGGTAAAACTACTAATTTAAATCAATGTCTCAATTTTTGCTTTTGAAGTAGTCAATTTTACTAATAAATTAGTAAATTTTGCTAATATGTCAGTAGAAATGACTATTTATCAGTAAAATTTTTTAATTTAAAAGCAAAACGTCAGTCACTAATTCAACTTAGTAAACATTGTTACTAATTCAATTTTAAAGTAAAGTTTTAAATTTAAATCCTTCTAAAATTTACTAATTGATAAGAATTGTAATTGTGACTCTTTAGAAATTAGGTAATTAAATTTTATACTAAATTTAAATTCTTTAAAACTTGATTTTTTTTTAAATCGTTAAAAAAATTCTTTTATTATTTTTTATTCAACTTCACAAAATTTTGGTTAATTTGAAAATTTACATGAATTAGGAAATTAATTAAAATTTTGTTATTTTTGTCAGGATTACAATTTTTTTTTAAAAGTTAAGTACCTTTAAAAGTGGTAAATTAAATGTTCTTAGAAATTAGAAAACATTTTTACTAATTCTTTAGAATGTAGAGCGAAGGTTCTGATGAGTAATTTTAATTTAGAAATTTAATATTGGAATCTATTTTTAATGTTTTTGTCATTTTTACTATTTTTGCTGTTTATATTTTTTTTTACTATTTCTACTGCTTTTCTTAGAAATTATTCAGTTTCTACTCTCTAAATTTAAATTGTCAGAAAGTCACTAATAAAATGATGAAAGCTCGTCAATCAGATTTAGTAATTTTTTTGCCAGCATGTAGTGATTTTTTTACTAATTGTTAGTAGAATTGTATGAATAATATTTAATAGTGTCTAAATCAGAATTAGTAGAATTCTACTAATAAATAGTCAAATTTTACTAATTGTGAGTTATTTTTATGGACTTTTCCCCTTTTTAGTTAGTAAAATATTTCTAATTGTTAGTAAAATATTACTAATTGTTAGTGAAACTTAACTAATTGTTAGTAAAATTTAAATAAATTTTTAGTAGAATTTTACTATAAGCGCTAGTCACTTATATCACTAAATAAATTTGTAAAACAGTTTTATCGGCTCTTAATAAAACAGTTCTACTAAGTGTTGTTAGAATTTTACTAATTGATTAGTAGAATTAGTAGTAGTAGACTTCTACTAAGGTATTAGTAAAATTTTACTAATTTTCAAAAAAAAAATTATTACTAAATCATTTGGTGGACGATTGTTCGTCTTTTAATTAGTAACTTTCTACTAATTCACATATAGAGACGAATAGAATTTAACTAAAAATCAATAGATTAAAAAATTGTATTTGAATTTTCAATCAGTCAAATATTTTAAATTGAGAAAGGTTTTTTTTTTTGTAAATTTCCACTGATTTCTGAATTTTGGAATATTAATTTCGTAATTTGTGCAATAGGGCTAAAATTAACAGCGGTGAATATTATCGGGTGAATGTGACATCGATATTGCGCATACACACGAGAGCACGTCTCATGATTACAGATTCAGGGATTTCCTAGCCTCTATCTCTATTGTCGTACGCAGTATATACCTCTCCCGCATGTTTGATTCATCTGATCCACCACAAGAACACACAAATACAAGCATTGTCTAGTGCTTTATGTTGGTTGGTGCTTTATGTGATTGCGCACATAATCTCGTGTGTGCATTCCTAGCGACCTAGACACGCGATTCTATATCGTGATAGTATCTTTACGCGTGTTGACAACATTACTAAGGATGTTAACATAAACTTCCATTCAACATATTTACACTCTGTTAGTTTTCTTTTTTTTTGTAAATTTAAATTTATTATTAAATTATTAAATCCGAAAAATTAGAGTCTTTTGGGATGAATGTAAACAGAATATCTAATTTTCGACCAAAAACGTAATTTTTTGCCTTAGTGAGAAATAGATATTCTGTTTATATTTTCAAATTACTAGTTTACCGTTTTAAATTTTAATAGTAAAAGTGACGGAATTCTTGTTTATATTCACCCCAAATGCAGAACTCGGATATTATGACTCTTTCGAATTTTTTTGACTTATTTTCAAAAACTAGTTACTTTTTCGACTTTTCTTCCAAATGTTGCAATAGAATACAACCTTTCAATTTTTGGAAAAATTGAAATTTTATAAAATTTAATTAAAAAAATTATTCGCTTTTTTTCAAGTATTATTATTAGAATTTTTGAAAATCAACTTGGAAAGAAATTTAATTGCAAAGTTTTTGAAAATTATTGAATTCGCAAAAAATTGAATGAGAAATCTTCAAGTGTAAATTTGCGAAAATGAAAATGAATGAAAATTAGCTTATTAAAAATAATATTAAATTTTGTTTTAAAAAAAGTATTTCTTAGCATTTTTTAAATTAGAAATTTTAAATATTAAATTTTAGCATTAAAATCTAAATTTTCTTAGCTTTTTTTTCATTAGAAATTTTTTAAATTAAATTATTTTCAATATTATTACGAAAAAAGGTTAAAATTTTTCTGAACTACTATTAACGCATTTTGGAGAAGGTAATTGGGGGAATTTTTAATTAAAACTCTTGAAATCTTCAAAAAAGTTACTTATTTTTTTAAGTATACAAAAATTGTTTAAAGAAATTCAACTATTTTTGGAAAATTACATTAGAGTATTAAAAAAAAAACTAATTCTTAGAATTTTTTTAGCATAATTTTCATTTTTCTGCAAAATAAATTAAAGTTTGTTTAAAATTTACTTCTTTAGAGTGTTATTAAAATTGCGGAAAAATCATGTTTATATTATAATTAAAATTCTTTCAAAATTTGATTATTTATTTATTATTTTATATTTTTCAAAAATTGAATAATATTTTTAAAATATTTTTTCGAATTTCAATTTTTTTAAAACGATTTTACAAAAATTCGATTGTTTTCAAAAAGATTTTATCAAATTTCAATTATTTTAAAAATATTTTACCGAAATTAAATTGTTTTCAAAAGATTTTATAAAATTTCAGTTACTTTTAAAAATTATTTTACCAAATTCAATTACCTGAATTTTGAAAAAAATATATTAAATTTAATTAAAAATACTTTCAAAAAATTTATATTTTTTTCGAACAAATTGAATCAAAGTTTTTTAAAATTAATTTTTTTAGATTCTTATTTAAATTTCAGAAAAATCATGTTTATATTTATAATTAACATTCTTTAAAAATTTCATTCTTTACTTTATATTTTTTTTCAAAAATTTGATTATATTTTTAAAAGATTTGGTCAAATTTAATTATTTTTAAACGATTATTCCAATATTCGATTGCAAAGATTTTATCAAATAATTATTTTAAAAAAATGATTTAATCAGAATTGAATTGTTTGAATTTTGAAAAAAATTGTTTTAAATTTACTTAGAAATATTATTAAAAAATTAATTTTTATTTTTGAACAAAGTAAATGAAAATTTTTTAAAATTTACTTCTTTAGATTCATTTAAAATTACGGAAAAGTCATGTTTATATTAAAATTAAAATTCTTTAAAAATTTTATAATTTATTTTATATTTTTAAAAAATTCAATTATATTTTTAAAAGATTTTGTCAAATTTCAATTATTTTCAAACGATTTTTCTAAAATTCGATTGTTTTAAAAAGATTTTTTCAAATTTCAATTATTTTAAAATGATTTTACCAAAATCCAATTGTTTCCAAAAGATTTTATAAAAATTCAATTATTTTAAAAAATTACTTTACAAAAATTCAATCGTTTGAATTAAAAAAAATTGCTTTAAGTTTATTTATAAATTCTTTTATAAAATTAATTTTTATTTTCGAAAAAAGTGAATCAAAGGTTTTTTAAAACTTATTTCTTTAGATTATTATTTAAATTTCTGAGAAATCATGTTTATATTTATAATTAAAAGTCTTCAAAAATTTGATTGTTTATTTTATATTTTTAAAAATTCAATTATATTTTTAAAAGATTTTGTCAAATTTCCATTAGATTGAGAAACATTTTTTTAAATTTAAAAATAAGTTGTCACTAAAAAAAATATATTTGTATTAAAGATAATTTTTATTGAATTATATTTATTATGCATTGAATCATAATTATTATGTTTAATTCAATGATAATATTTGGTTGACTGTATAACAAAGATAATTATGTTTGATTCAAAAATATTGTTTTCTGATAGCGAAATTTTTAAAAGATTTACCAAAATTCAATTGTTTGGGAATTTTTTAATTTTATAAAATATAATTTAATGCGACACTTTTGTGTCTTAATGTCGATCCAAGGCCTGCAAATGATTCTAAATAATTGAATAAATTTTAATTTCATTAAAAGAAAAATATTCTTTTGATATGAGTATTTAATTTTGAAAATTGGATGGAAATTTTTTCCCTTAATAGAAATTATAGTTCCCTGTGGAGATTGGAATCTTCATATATCTGCGTGAGGATATTATTCAAATGTATAAATTTTCGAATAGATTATGCATAATTTTAAATGAATTTTGCATAATTTTTACCGTCTGTGATACTAAATATGAGAGATTTGAGAAGTTTTAAGTCGGCTTTTAAAGAAAGAAGAAATATTTTCTGGCGACGAAATAGACACTAAAAAGTCAGAAAGTTGATTTCTTCTATATCCTTGGGCTAAAGGAGAATTTCTTTTGAATCTCGACTCTACAAATCCCCAGGTCTCTCTCTCTCTCTCTCTCTCTCTCTCTCTCACTCTGTCTCTCTAGTTTAGAGGAAAAGCTTTCGAAAAAAGAAAAAAAAGAAAATAATCTTGAATGGATAATATGAGAATAAAAAAAAAGAATTCTTTTTTAAGTGTCGAATGCGAATGAAATTATATGAAAGTGGTTATATTGTAGTCGAGTTTTCGATTATTTCTTATTCTTATTTACTGGTGAATCATAATAAGATACTTAGAAAAATTGTTCAATCCCAAAGAGAGTTTGAGAAGTTATCTAGGATTTTCCTTTTGTTTCCAATGATTTCTCGAGGGATTCACTTCACATGAACATTATTGCCTATACACACTGACATTTTCGACAATGTCACAGTGTTTGTATTGGTATTTCAAGTGCATTGAGAAATGCAAAATTGAACGGTATACGAGTAAATTACCATTTGAAAATATATATCGAACATCTCTTTAAAGAGCTTATTTTCAATCGCAATTTTCTCTTTAGATCAAAGAATTTGTCTCAATCATTTTTTTTTTCAATACTTTATACAAAAAAAAATTATTCAAATATAAAACGTATAATCGAAAAATAATAAAATTATTTGTAAATATATAAAAAATAATAAAATTGAATTAAATGTAAAAAAAATAATAAAGAGTAATAAAATTAGTAATAGAAATATCAAATAATTAATAACTGAAGTAAACAAAAAGTCAAATCAGTGAAATTTTAGTTAAATAAGCAAATAATTTTTTTTAATACTTTATACAAAAAAATTATTAAAGTATAAAACATATAACCGAAAAATATTAAAACTATTTGTAAATATATAAAAAATAATAAAGTGGAATAAAATATAAGAAAATTATTAAGATTTGTAATTGAAATAATTAATAATTGAAATAAACAAAAAATCAAATGAGTGAAATTTTAATTAAATAAACAAACCATTTTTTTGATACTTTATACAAAAAAATTATTAAAATGTAAAACATATAACCGAAAAATAATAAAATTAATAAGTTTAATAATAGTAATAATTAATAATTGAAATGAACAAAAAATCAAATGAATTAAATTTTAATTAAAAATTTTGAAGGACTAAAACATAGAACTTTAATTAGGAAAATTTTTAATTTAGTAAATTAATTTCTTTTTTTTGTATAGGGGAAAAGGAGAATATAATATAATTAACGAGAGTATTTAAAAATGAATGTGTAATTAATTTTTAGTCGCGTTCGTATCAAAGTGGGAATAAATGTTTAAATTTTAGGATAAAATGATGTATGTGAAGGATTTTATTTCGAAATTAAAGATTTGGGAGAAAAAAGAGAGAGAGAAAGAGTGAAAAAAATGTGGAATAAACGGTGAAATTCGTGGCAAGCTTGATTGGAATTTGTTAATGTTTGAGACCCCAGCGGGTTCAATTTAGATGTGCAAATTTTCTGCTAGTTTCGTGGGAAAATGGAATAGATGCAAAACGCAGAAAGAAAAGGCTACTGAAAATGGTAGAAACACGAACTAGGCGGATGCTCTTGCATGCTGATACTGGATTTTCCTCTTTCTCTCGACTCACCAAGCTCCCCGAATCGCTTATTTTCCCTCCTTTTTTTTTATTTCTTTTTTTTCATCTTTTATATTCCGAAATATAATTGGCTCAGTTCAGTGATACTTTCGTAATTTTCCTGTTGATAGTTTTCTTTTCCTTTCTTTTTTTTTTATAGAAATATAAAAATTATTGTCGATGGAGCGTTTTTGTTTTACCTGCAGATTATAAAGGGGTTATATTGTAATGTTATTATATTTTATATTATATTTTATAATATATTTTATATTACAGTTTATATACTTTACATTATAGTTTACATATTTTGTATTATATTTTATACTCTTCAAATTTAAAATAGTTTATAATGACTAATTATTAGTTAAATTTACTTTTAGGTTAGCTCAAAAAACTGAATTTTTTGATAATGACTTTCATTACAGTGAAATTTGTCTATTTTTGACTTTTTGTAGTTATTTATTTACTAAGAATTAGTAATTTTCTTCTAACATAAATTTAGAAAGTGATGAATCATTTGCTTCTCTCTAAATCTGAATTAGTAAATTTTACTAATAAAAAGTCATTTCTACTAATATTTTAGTAAAATTTACTAATTCAAGAACAAAAATTCAGTTACTAATTAAAATTAGTAAACGTTTTTACTAATTCATATTTGGAGAGCGTTCACCAAATCATTAAATTATAATTTTTTTTACTAATAATACTAAGTAATACTAAATTTTACTAATAATTATAAAAGCTTAATTGCTTAGTAGAATTCTACTAACAATTAGTAAAATTGTTTTATTAATAGTCAATAAAAAAAAGTTTTACTAATTCATTTAGTAAAACATATAACTAGCAATTAAAGAAATTCTACTGAAAAATTAGTAAAATTTTATTAACCATTAGTAATATTTTAGTAATTAAAAAGTCCAAAAAACTACTTGACTATCTATTTTCAAAATTTGAATTAGAAAAAAATGTTTTCTTATTTTTGAAAACATTTAATTCGACTTTTGAATTAGTGAATTTTACTAAAAAAAAATAAGTAGAAATGACTATTTTGTAACGAACTTCAACTAATTCGAAAGCAAAAAGTCAGCCACTAATTGAAATTAATAATTTATTAGTAATTTTTATTTTTTAGTTTATTACTTTTTTAGTTAAATTTTAATAATTCTTTTAATCAAGATAGTTTATTCAGTCTAATCATCTGATTCAGTGATTGAATTACTAAAACTAACATTTAGTAAAATTTCCTAATTCGAAAACAAAAAGTTTGGTAAAACTTGGTAAATTTAATTAATATTTAATTATTTTACTATTTTTAATCAGTAAAAATTTTTTTTTTTTGAGTAAAATTGACTAATTCACAAGCAAAAAAATCAGTTACTACTTTAAATTAGTAAACATTTTTAGCATTTTCAAATTTAAAGAGTAAATCGGAATTAGTTAAAATATCTATTATTTATTTTTGATGTAACAAACTCCCTAAATTTAAATTAGTAAAAAACTAAAAATGCTTATTATTTTTAATCAGTGACTGACGTTTTGCTTTTCAATTAGTAAATTTTACTAATAAATTAGTAAAAATTACTATTTGGTAGTAAAATTTACTAATTTAGGAGCACAATGTTTGGATAAATTTAAATTTTACTATTTAAATTATTAAAAAATTACTATTTGGTAGTAAAATTTACTAGTTTAGAAGCAAACAAATTAGTCATTAATTCAAATTAGTAAACATTTTTATCAATTCAGATTTAGAGAGTAAATCTGAATTTGTTAAAATATCTGTTACTTATTTTTGATGTAACAAACTCCCTAAATTTAAATTAGTAAAAAACTAAAAATGCTTATTACTTTTAATCAGTGACTGACGTTTTGCTTTTCAATTAGTAAATTTGACTGAAAAAATAAGTAAAAAATTACTATTTGGTAGTAAAATTTACTAATTCAGAAGCACAAAGTTTGAATAAATTAAAATTTTACTATATACATTAGTAAAAAATTACTATTTGGTAGTAAAATTTACTGATTCAAAAGCAAAAAGTCAGTCACTATTCAAATTAGTAAATGTTTAATAATTCAGGTTTAGAGAGAAGAATTGAATATCAATAAGTCTTAGTAATTGATTCAAATTTTAAAAAAAATAATTCAGAGTTAAATAAATAAATAGATCAATAAAATAATAATTTGTTTTTGTCGGTGAAAGATTAAATTTCCTATTAATTGTAAATAATTTGAATATTTAATTGTAATACTATTGTCTATATATAGAGAGGTGTAATTTAACAAGTATTTAATTAAAATTCGTGTGATTGTGTAACAAACAATGGAATAATTGAATAATGAATAACAATTGTGAGTGTACAGTGATTTGAAGTTGTAAAAAAGAATTTCGATTGTACTGTTATTTTTTAATGATTCAGTGAGTATTATAAGAAAATGTTGATGATTACAGTGTTCACTCATGTGTACTTAGAACAATCAAACATAGGTAGAGGTACATTGCTTCAATCCTTTGAGAGGTACTTCCAACACATCATCATGATGCTTTTATGCTTCCCTTGAAACACTTCTTTTTGCCCTTCAATCTTGCGTACGGGGTGTTTACCCTCTCTGGAGTTTGCTTTTATTTCCTTCAAATACTGAGCATGGCCACACTCATTTCAGTCCAACTTTGCAATTTTTTTTTCTTCCTCTTCTTTCTACCTTAGTGAAAATGACTATATTTCACAGATATTCTCCAGTTTGCGTTTAATTAAATATTTTTAATTTATTTTCGTAATTGAATTCTGTTGGTTTTGGTCATTTGGATTTTTTTTTATTTTTCTTTTCGACTTTTTTCGACGATTTTCACAAAAAAGAGGCTTTATTTGTTTTAATTTTAGAAAATGGGACATTTTCGATTTTAGATATTGCAGATGTTGCAAATTTGGGAACTTTTGACTAGCGAAGCTTTTTTAGTACGAAAATACAATTTGTTTCGATTCATATTGTGGAGGAAAAAATCAATTCTTTCAGAAATTGTTTTTGAATAATTTTTGATTGTGTATTGTGTATTTATTAATAGAAAAAAAATGAAGGAATGTTGAAAATCTTGAGGTTAAAGTCACAATATCGGAAAGTAAAGCTGCCAAATTCCATGAGGAGTTACATAAGGTCCTTTTAAAAGAACTTCAGAGCCGTTTCAGGATTCTTCAGATGGCGAATTCTCTTGGGTAATAAAAAATGTACGATGGTTGGCTAGAACAGTTCATGTAAACACAAAATCACCAATGTGAGGTGCATTGCACTTTTCCGATTACTAAAACATGTTGTGGTGATATTTTTCAATTCCCCGAACCAAATAACGCAAATGCTTATGAAAATTATTAATACATTGAAAACATTTCTAAACGGGAATAAAATAAATTATTTCAAGACTGAATGAATGAATTTCGTTTAAATTCTTTAAAATTCTAATTAAATTCTTTTTGAAAGATGTCTGAATTTTTTGGTTAAATAATGGAGTTTCTTTATAATTTTAATTAAACATTTTAAAAATAATAGTATTTTATAAAAAAAGAATTTTACTAAAATTGTATTAAAAATAATTGAATTCTTGCGAACAATTGGAATATTTAAAAAAAATTTATTTGTTCCAAAGAATTTATTTAAATTTTAGGAAATAAATAAAATTTATGAAAATATTATAAAATATTTTAATTCAACCGAGGAATTTAATTATAATTGTTTTGAAACTAATTGAATTCCTGCAAAGGATTTTACTATTTACAAAAATATAATTGAATTTATGCGAAGAATTTTACTATTTATCAAAATAATTTGAATGTTTCGAAGAATTTATTAAAATTTTACGAAATAACTAAATTATTATGAAGATATTTATAGAAATATTGGAAAATAATGAAATTTTTTCGAGAAATTTTATTAAAGTTGTTTTAAAGATTATTGAATTAATTGTTTTGAAGAATTTATTAAAATTTTAGGAAGTAAATGAAATTTATGGAAATATTTTTTTAAATATTAGAATTCTTCCGAGGAATTCAATTAAAATTGTTCTGAAAATAATTGAATTCCTGCAAATAATTTTATTATTAACAAAATTCATTGAATTCCTGTGAAGAATTTTACTACTTATCAAACTAATTTAATTATTTCGAAGGATAAATTATTATAAATAATTTTGTACTTAATAAGTGAATTTTTTAAAGTTTGATTATCAAGTTATTTAAAAAATTTATGTTTGTAAAAAAAAATTTTTATTTGCATTTTTGAATTTTTAAATAAAATAATTTAATATTTTCCAAGAATTTTTTTCAAAGTTTGAAAAATAATTGAGTTTTTGAAGGAAATTTTACGCGCAATCTGAGAAATAGTTGAATTTTTTAGAGTAAATCACTTTTAGAATTATTCTTAAGAATTGAACAAGGATTTTACTAAATATTTGAATTGTTTCAATCGATTTAGGCAAATTTTTAGAAAATATTTGAATTCTTTCGTGAAATTTTACTATAATTGTATTGAAAATAATTTAATTTCTGCGAAAAATTTTACTATTTGTAAAAGTAATTGAATTCTTGCGAAGAGTTATTTTTAAATATTTGAAAATATAAACAATAATTAAATATTTACTTAATAAGTGAATTTTTCACATTTTGATTATGAATTTATGAAAAAATTTAAATTTGAAAATAAAAAATTTTACAATTTGCACTACATTACAAATTGAATACCACTTTCGGCGCGTAAAATTTTCTAGTATTTTAATAATTTACATTCAGCGCTTATCAAGTTTTAATAGTTTTTAATTATTCATTTAATAATTCATTAAAATTGTGAATAAAGTAAATTTAATAATTATAAATTATTAATAATGTTATTTTAATAATTATTGATAAAAATCAATTCAATAATAACACTTTTAACCTAAAAGTATCAAATGGCAACGAATTGATATCAAAAATGTGGATCAAATAAAAAATGGATACAGATTTTTGGCATCAATTTGATACTTTCAAGAAAACTGTGAAACTAATGCGTTTTCGTTCTACAAAATTTATTGAAAAAACTATCGTGAATATTTATTTTAATATTTAAGGGGGAAAAAATTATTTTTTCCTTTTAGGATGATGAGTTCAAGTTTTAATGTATGCGGTTTCTTTTACTGTCTTGCACTTCTTTCTTTACTTAAAACAATACTATAGCTTCTTTTTTTTTCTTGCATGTCAACAATGTTTGACTGACTCGTGTATATTTCGTACAGATTGTTGTCTCTTGCTCAAGAGAGAATGACCTACTTTACAGTCGCCAGCAAATCGTAGTATTCAAAATGTTCATATTTCCCTCTTTTCTGAATATTTTCGTACAATTGTTTCCTGAAATATGTGCACACTATTCTTTTGAATCTAAAGCATTTTCAAAAAAAAAACCTTTTTTTCTCCCCATTTTTCTCATGTTTTTTTTTAAATACGAAATACAGATACTGGCAATATTGCAGTGAATAAGAAAAGAAATAAAACATTTTCTTGAAATTTTCTCCTTTAATTATTAATTTTAATTGTTAGATTTTCAAAATTTATTAAAATTTCTATTTTTTAGATTTGTTATCATGATTTGAAAACTTAATGAAAAAATAGAATTTATGTAGGAATTTTTGAAATCTAACAAAATACGAATTAGTTAGCAGAAATTAAATTATTTTCAATACAATTTTAATAGAATTTCACGAAAGAATTCAATTATTTTCTAAAAATTTGCCTAAATCGATTGAAACAATTCAAATATTTAGTAAAATCCTTGTTCAATTCTTAAGAATAATTCTAAAAGTGATTTACTCTAAAAAATTCAACTATTTCTCAGATTGCCCGTAAAATTTACTTCAAAAACTCAATTATTTTTCAAACTTTGAAAAAAATTCTTGGAAAATATTAAATTATTTTATTTAAAAATTCAAAAATGCAAATAAAAATTTTTTTTTACAAACATAAATTTTTTAAATAACTTGATAATCAAACTTTAAAAAATTCACTTATTAAGTACAAAATTATTTATTTAATTTATATAATTTATATTATTTCATATTTTAAAAAATGTTAATGAAATTTCACGAAAGAATTCAAATATTTCCTAAAAATTAACAAATCCTTCTAAAAAACTGATTATTTTACAAACAATTTCAATTGAATTCCTAGAAAGAGTTTAATTTGTCAGAAAATTTTAACACATTTCGAAAAAATTCAATTTTTTCTAAAATTTTAACAAATCCTTCGAAATAATTAAATTAGTTTGATAAGTAGTAAAATTCTTCACAGGAATTCAATGAATTTTATAAATAATAAAATTATTTGCAGGAATTCAATTATTTTCAGAACAATTTTAATTGAATTCTTTGGAAGAATTCAAATATTTAAAAAAATATTTCCATAAATTTCATTTATTTCCTAAAATTTTAATAAATTCTTCAAAACAATTAATTCAATAATCTTTATAACAACTTTAATTAAATTTCTCGAAAAAATTTCATTATTTTCAAATATTTCTATAAATATCTTCATAATAATTTAGTTAAATTAATTTATGAAATAGATTTTAAAAATTCATCAAAAAAATTTTTTTCCAAACTTTTGAAAACTAATTTTATGAAATATTCGCATTAGTATAAATTTTGCTGCGAGTCAAGTGTTTTATAAGTGAGTGTAAATTTTCATAAGTGAAAAATTATCGTAACTTGGCATCATAATAATTTGAATCTATAATACAGATCTCTCCCAGGAAGATTTTCACGTTTTCCGCAACATGTCCGGTCCAATTCCGTTTCTAGCCGCAAAACTCTCATTTGCTCCAGTACGCCATGTAACGAATAATAAGCATTTCAGTATATAATATACCATCACATTAAATTTCACGTACAGCTGGGTATTAAATATAAAATTTATTTTGCGGCTTGCTTTCATCGAATGGAGAAATTATTTTCACTAATAATAATAATAATAACAACAAGTAACATTAATTAAATAATAATTTGAACGACAGTGTTTATTTTAATAATTGCTTTTAATTATTTCCAAAACGTTCATTTCGTTTTATTAAAAATTATTAATTACTTTTCAATATTTAATTACATTTTCGCGTCTCTTTATATTATTTATTATTCACTATCATTTAATGTTTATCGTATTATTAATTAAATAATGAACAATTAAAAAAATATTATTCACCAATTTAAAAAATAATTTGAACAAAAAATTTACTAATATGTAAAAATGAGTGAATAAAAATTTTAATACATAGAAAAGATTTTTATATTTATAAGATTTTTTTATTTCAATACACAGAATGAATGAATGAATATTATCAGCGTCTACTTTAAACATTAATTGCAGTTTGCTCTCTATCGAAATTTTACTTAAGTTCAACAATATATCGCTAAACGAAAAGTATTCCTAATAGATTTAAAATTATTATTCAGTTTCGTATTTCAATTTCGAGTAAAACCGAAAGCGTTGTTGGGAATCTGATTTTATTTCATACCGCGTTTATCAAAACGATTTTAAAGTAATCTATATTCATGAAAACGAGCGCTTTCAACGCACTCGTCGAGCCCATTGTTTTGGAATTTACTTGAGAGAAATCTACCATTCTGCTATTCTTCGTAACCTGCTTTTGTATCTATATACTATCTACTATGTCATTTATGGAATACTTTTGATGAAAATTAATATTCACTTGTATAATAATACTTGATACTCTTAGCTTTATAATACTCTCTAAATCGAAACTATTAGTTTTTCTATTTTTTGAAGATCAAAATTCAAATGTGAATTCGTTTGTCAATTCAATTGAAGTGTGGATTTTATTTGTCTTTTTTAGTAGAAAAAGTTGAAAATAGAAATCAGAAAAAGTACAATTTGTATTTTTTTATTTTTCTATTTTTTTTCTAATATATTAGGAAAAAATAGTAACTTTTACTAAAAATACAAAAATCATTGCAACCCGCGAATTTATAAATTTATAATTCATAAATATGTAAATTGATTAGTAGAATAATATAATTATGTGAAATAATAAAAATTTATTATTATTAAAAAATTATAATTAAAAAAAATTGATTAATAGAATTATTTAATAGAAGTTATCATTTAAAAGCAGTATTTTTTACTTCATTAATAAAAAGTATTTTCCTTTTCTTTTGTTTCAGGTGAGTTGAACAACAAATGTTTCTTGTCAAGTTTATTATTTCGTAAGTAAGTATGTATTGAAATATATAAAATTACACATATATATTATAACAGGGTTGCCACAGATTAGAAAAAAACAGGGAAAGAAATATATTTATATTTATATTTCGAGGAAAGAAATATAGAAAAAGTACTGATTTGAAAATGAATTTATTCTAAATAATGTAATTCTTCAAGAACTGTCGATAAAATTATTACTTTTATAAATTAGTTTGCGAATAATTTTATTTAAAAATTCAAAAAATGATAATTGAATTTTCTAAAAGTTGAGCTTCCAATGTTTATGTAAATTGCAGAAATAACAAACAAATTTTATGTGCGAATCGCAGTATTTAATTTTTTATTATTATGTAAATTACAAAAAATATTTAATTTTCAAATATCAACTTTAATTTTTGAGTAATTTCAGTTTCAAAAATTTTAAAACATGTAATTTTAATAAAATTATTCAAAACAATTGAATTACTTTGAATATCATTTTAATAAAATCTCTTGAAAGAATGTAATTATTTTTAATGCAATTTTAATTAAGTCATTGAAAAAATTCAATTATTTTCAAACTGACAATAACATTCTTCGCAGAAATTCAATTATTTTTAATATCATTTTAATAAAATTTCTCAAAGAAATTCAATTAATTAAATTTTTTTATATAAATTACTTTATAAGAATCCAATTATTTTCAATACATTTTTAATTAAATTTTAGGAATGAATTCAATTATTTTCACAAAATTTTCGTGAATCACTTTAAATCAATTAAATTATTTTCTAAAATTTTCATACTATAATGTGTGAAAATTAAAACATTTCATATTCAAAATTATAAAATGTTCCAAAAATTAAAATAAAAGTAATGTGAAAATTAATATAAAGAATTATCAACAATGGTATCTTATAAAATTGAAAAAGTTGTTCTCAAAATTGTGGAAAATAAAATAATTTCTAAATTTTTTTGAAATCAAAGTATTACGGGAAATTATTTTCTTTTGAGTAAGTAAAAATTCTTTAATTCTATATGGAAGTTGAATTAAAAAAAAAAGTTAATAAAAATTCTGAGGAAGTTAGTTTTTTAAAATATTTCTATTCGAATATTTTTTAAATTAGTTGTATTTTGAATACATGTTCAATTGAAAATTTTTTCAATTTTATTGGAAATTTATTCAAACTCAATTGGTAAAACTCAATCCAGCGGCTTTTAGAAATATTTTGAGGTGAACATTTTTATCTATAAAAAAATTTAATACTTAAGGAACTAAAAAAAAATTATTAAAAGTATTTGAATATGCTAGAAAAATATTTCGAAAATAATTCAATTGAAATCTTGAAAATAATGTTGGATAAGTTAAAGTAGTAATTTTGATAAATTACTGAATTTCCAAGGGTTTGAAATTTGAAATTTTTTAAAATATTAATTCCTTTAAAAAAATAATACCTGCCAATAATGATTAATTGTCTATTTAAGAAAAGCAAAAAGTCAGTCACTAATAAATTCAAATTAGTAACAATTTTTACTAATTAAAATTTGGAGAGCAAAAGTATTACAAATATTTTTTTGTGTAGCCTAGCGAATTATTTTTAAAAAGTGAATTAAAATATTTTGTAGGGACAGAAAAAAAATTAAAGTTCTGTCTGAAAATCATAGAATAATTAGGGGAAAATAAAATCAAATTTCTGTGGCAACCCTGTACACTGAGAAAATGATTTATTTGATTCAAACATATTTTGTTTAAATCAAACTTAAAATATCTTTGCTATACAGTCAAACAAATTTAAATTTAATTCAAATATATTTTTTGGTTCATTTATAGAAATAACATATTTAATTCAAACATAATTTATAGTTGATTTAAAATTATTTATTATCAACTTTTAAGTTTGAATTAAACATAAAATTTTTAAACATATTTTTTGTTTAAACCAAAACAGAAAATATGTTTGAATTAAGCATAATTATTGAAACAAAAATTACTTTTGAATCAAAGCAGTAAATATTTTCTATATATTCGAATTAAGCTTATAAACTAATTTCTTTGAAACAAAATCACTTAAAATTATTTTTTTACTTGAAACGAATATAATGTTTTCTCAGTGTATATGTAAAATACAATTTTTAAAGTAATAATTTTAAAATTCCGATTATTTTATTTAACGAAAAATATCAGTTTTACGCTGCTCTGAAAAATATCTGTGAAAATCCACTAATTTTGAGTAAAAAACTATTGAATTATTGAAGTAAACTCATTCACTGAAATTGAAATCAGTGAAATCGTGCCTGATTCTGATTTAGAGTGAATATATGTATAGTATATTAGAGAAGTTATAGTTATTGTATATTGCAGAAGTGACTATATATATATATATATATATATATATGTAGTCAAATACATATATTAGGGATGAGTATTCATTAGTGGATAAACTACTGGAATCCCTTTAACTAGGAATGGTCCATTGATTGCACAACAGGTCATTTGGCGAACTATTGATATAACTGGGAAGATCTGATCTTCAATTAATATATGGCACTATATACCTGTCTATTCAAACACGTCCTCCATTCTCTGGTGTTCTCACAACTCTATAGGGTTAACAGGTGCACAGCGAACAACTTGGTACTCTCCTGCACTTCATTGCAGCTGATGTTCACAATATTTTATGAACATCAGCTGCAAATACTGCGATCGTATATATATATGAAGAAAAAAGGGAGTCTCGCTGTAATAAAACTAAAGGCCTAATGTTCTTTTTCAAAACTTTAGGAAAATAATAAATTCTCACTATATATATGTATTGGAATCTTCGCTCTAATGCACGAGAAAAACCTTTAAGGGGATGTTAAAATCGATGCGGTATTTTTTTTTTTACAAAGAGCTTTAATGAAAATATCGTATCGAGTTTGACAGCTTCTTAAAAGGATCAATATGTTATTGATCATAATTCAATTGGTGGAGAAATTGCCTATTTTTTCCTTTTTCTTAAAAGTACTGGAAAATTAGAATTTAAGGCAAATTTATTGCATATGTGAATTAAAATAAAATTTCCACAACTCACAGGAGGCGAAAATAGTTTAAAAAATGGGGCCAAAATTATTTCCTGGCGTAATTTTTATTGCATTTTAATATCCTTTGCTAATTTAATAGACATGACCTTGATAAAGAGTTTGCCATTATTTTTTCAAATTTTCAAAATGTCGGATTCAAGATGGCGACCAATTATTCAAAAATTCATTGAATTTGCTTGAAACTTGACCCTTGAGGGCTTTCATGATCGCTGATTTCGAATTTAGCATTAGATTTTCGAAATTCAAAATGTCGGAGTCGGAAATTGACTTCAATATGATAAAAAAAAATTGTAATATAAATTTAACTAAAGGACGAGTTTTAAGAGAAATAATAATAATTTTTGGAAAAAAGGGTCACGATTTTCAATTTCGAAAATAATAGTGACAAATTCGTAATCAGCGAACATAAAAGTCTGTCACAAGTGACAAGTTTCAAGCAAATTTTACGAGTTTTTAAAAAATCGGTCGCCATATTGTAATCGCTATTTATAATTTTAAAATTCTAATGGCAAATTCATAAAGAGAGATTATGAAGATTTCTTAGCGACAAGTTTCAATCGAATTTGGTGATTTAAAACAAAAATTGGTCATAATATTCATGGAATGAAAAAAAATATCAAATTTTATAAGGTTATTTTACAAATTTGGGAGAAAATTTAACAAAACGAAATTTTTCTATAAAAAATACTTTAAATTTAAAAGAAAATTCTGAATTTTTGAGTATTTTTTGTTTGACTCATAAACTATGAAATTGCCAGGAAATTTAAAATAAAACGTATATTTTTACTAATTTATTTTTCTAATTTATTTTAAAACTTAAATCTAGAAAATCTATCAGAAAATTATTATTACTGATAAATCACTTATTTAATAATTTTACTTAAATATTTCAAAATAAATTAAATTTTAAAAGATTTACGTTTACAATTTTTATAAATAGATGAACTTCAAAAGATTTTAATTAAAAATTATATATAATTTTAATTTTGAATAAATTTCATTGAAAATTTTTAATAACTTGGATTTTTGAAAATTTTTAATAATAATTTAAATTCTTCTGTTATTTTTTTAACAACTATTAAATTATTTTTTAAAAATAATTAAATTATGGAAGCATTTTAGTTAAAACCACTTGAAAAAAGTGAATTTTGGAGAAGTTATAATAAATGATTGTAGGAATTTAATTATTTTCAAAAGTAACAAAATTCTTCTCAGAAATTCAATTATATTGAAAAAAAATTTTTAATTCTCCTAAAAATGTCAATTATTTCTATAAATAATAAAATTCTTCTTGAAAATTTAATTATTTCAAAAATTTTAGTAAAATTCTTAGAAAAATTTCAATTATCTTCAAAAATTTTCATTAATTAAATTATTTTAATAAACTTTTTTAAAAGAATTCAATTCTTTAAATTGTTTATATTAAATTCTACAAAAATGTTCAATTATTTTCTAAAATAATGAAAATTCTACAAGAACTCAATTATTTACAAATTTTTTGTTAACTCCTTAGCAATAATTCCATTATTTTCATAAATAATAAATTTTTTATTTAGGAATTCAATTATTTTTATATTTCTTTTCAATTATTTTCAATATACAATTGTAATTGAATTTCTCCAAAAAATGTATTAATTCTTAAAAATTTTATTGAAATTCGCCTGAGAATTTAATTATTTAAAATTTTATTTATAAAATTTTTAATATAAATTAAATTTTTATAAACATTTATAATTATTCCATAAATTATTTATTTTTGAATTTAAATAATTGAATCGTCCGAAAATTTTTGTTAATAAAAATTGATTCAAAAATGAATTTTAGTCAAATTTCAGATAATAATTGAATATTAAAAGCAATATACCTTGAATTTTTAGAAATAATTGTCTTTTGAAAAAGTTTCAAATTCAAATTTATGAAAATTGGAATTTTCCACACTTTTAACTATCAATTCTGTACAAATAATTGTTTTTTCATTTTTAATGAATTTTCCTTTGAAATTATTTGAAGTTTTTATTTTCTTAAGTATATATTTAAATAATGAATTTCCGAATAATCGAAATTTCGTAAAATTGAATTGTAAACAAATGAATTTGAAATTTCTCAAACAACTTTTTCAAAAAATATTAAAAGTAATTGATTTAAAGAAGAATAAATTAGGGAAAAACAAAATTTATTTTCGTGATAACCTGGTATCGAAATACATCCTTTTAAATTTTTTAGTAAATTTTTCATTAGTTTTCTTATATTATTAAACTTTTTATTCCATTTTATACACTGAAAGAAAATGCATATTAAATTTCGTAAAAATATTTTACAATTTGGAGAAAAAGTGCAACAAACCGAAATTTTGATAAAATAATATTAAATCTAAAAAAAAAATTATGTGGAATTTAATATAATTATATCAAATATCAAGAATTGAAATTTAATTTTAATGTAAATTTACTAAATTCCATAAAATTTTTTTGGATGTTTAGTATTTTTTGTATCAAAACTTCGGTTTGTTGCACTTTTTCCCCAAATTGTAAAATACTTTTACAAAATTTAATATACATTTTCTATTAGTGTATATTCAGTAGATTTTTTATTCTCTTTTCTCTATTAGTAATTGCAAAAAATTAGAATTTAGAAAAATTGAATAAAATCAATGTATTATATTAATAGTATAAACATAGATGAGAAATACTTTTACAAAATTTAATATACATTTTCTTTTAGTGCATATTCAGTAGATTTTTTATTCTCCTTTCCCCAGCAGTAAATAAAAAAATTAGAATTTAGAAATATTGAATGAAATCAATATATTGTAGTAAAAGTTTAAACATAGATGAGAAATATTTTTAATAATACTAAATTTATACGGAGAGATATTATCCGCAACGATCGTCTTATAGATGAAAAATGAAAGGGAATCGTATTGAAAAATGAAAAATCGATTTTCAACATCAGTTTAATATCCTTTCGTGTGCTGAATATGCTGATGAGGTGATATACATATGATTAGAATATAAACTCGATTTTCCCAAAGTTCCGGAAGATATTAAAATTTTGTCATTAGCCGTATGTCTGTATAGAGTTATTAATTAAAAATTCAGGGTGATGATTTATTCCTGGATTTTTTTTTGTCCACGTTATACGCGTCGCTAGTTTATAACCATTAAAATTCCTTGGGGATGTAAGAGTCGCGCGTTGGTGTTGATTTTTTTTTTTGAGAGAGGGAGGGAGTAACGGGTGTTGCAAAATCGAAATGAATATAAAGAGAAACGTGAGTTTTGTAAGCTCGTGTTTTTCAATATCAGAGTGCTAGTCAAGTGGATACGAAGTGAATATATGCGGGGGGGAAATCTTTTCTATTTCCAATCTCCCCTTAAGTTTGTGTGACTACTGACTACTTTTCTATTATTTTAGCATTTTCCTTGTTTTTATAAATTTTATCCGTATTCGAAGAAGACAGAGAGAAGGAGTAAATTTCACTTTTTTTCTGATTGCTAACAGCTTGTTTCATTTTTTTTCCTTTTTTATTCTATTTTGTTCTATTTTATGAATTTTATTCTGTTTTATGGATTTTATTCATTTTGACACCAGGTGGTCTCTCGATTTTCGCTTAGTTTTTGTTGTGATATGTATAGATTTATCGTCAGTTACATACCACAAAATGGGGATAACGACAGTTGAGGATGTGAGCTTTATCAACTAGAGTTTAGCACACATGGGTTATTCACGATATAAACTTTCCGAGAGCAGATGGATTAGTTTATACAGATATATTCTCATTTGCATAGCAGTTTATACTGTCAGTAGTATACACTAAAAGTAAAGTACTTTTACAGCAAGCTATTTGTTCTCTCTATAGTTGGAATGAAAGTCGCCTTCTTTATGACGAACCATTCACTGTGAATCGTATCCACTGACATTTGCCAATCGTAAAAGTGTATCGTGTCTTTAATGAGGGGACAAAAAAATATTGTTATCGCTTTAAGTTTACTTTATTTTTTTTCGGTGAAATTGTCAATTGAGGATAAATTTGAAAAATGAAATGGAAAATAAAAAAAAATGAGAAATCGAATTTTGGAGAAATATTTATTTGTATTATTTGGTTTAGAAATAGTTGAATTAATTAAATTAACTATACAATAATATTCATATTTCGTTCTTTCATTCTGTCTGTTCAGACTTTGAAGTTGCTTTTTGTGTATGCTTTTGTTTTTTTCCTTTCAATTTATTTAAAACATTAGAAAATTGTTTAGTGTTTGAAAATTATGATTAAGAAATAGTAAATATTTTGTACATAATTTTTATTTCTCAATAACAATATTGTTCACAAATTCATTCTTTTCTTTGGAGAAAAAAATATTTCTTAATATTTTTATAGAAAATTCTCAATTTCCAACGAAGTTGAAGTCCACAATGTTGATCAACGAAAAAAATGTCTTTAATCGTAAAATTATACAAATTCAAACCTTTTTGAAATTAAACAACTTATAAAAGTATTTTTATTTTCTTTTAAGAATATTATGTTACTGTAACTTTCTTAAAAATTATTTTAATCATATCAATTTAATGATTATTTTTCTAAAAATTTTTAGCTAAAATTCTTCTCTAAATCAATTTTTATAAAATATTTTTTGAATAAGTTCTTTGAGAATTTGCAATTCAAAAATTACTATAAATTTAGAAACATTCCCATGAAATAATGTAGAAAAATATACTGAAAGTTTGGAAAAATGTTAGAAAAATTTCCTTATGAAAATATAGGAAAATTTCTGAGAATTTTCGTAAAAATTCCCATATTCGAAAAAATGTTCATGTAACATCAACTTATTTAAAAAAAAATTAACTTACACTTTTTTAATGAAAATAATTTTTACAAAATGTAAAAAGTTAAAAGTAATAATTCAAATTTTCAAATATTTTAATTTGAAACCTTTTGAAAATAAATTATTCAATTATTTCGATACAACAGTAAATAATTTACTGAAGAATTGAATGTTTCTTGAAATTTAATTCACATAAAGAATTTTTGAAATATAAATTTTTATTAAATTGCATTTGACGAATTTAAAAAATTTAAATTTAAAAAGTTATTTTTTAAGAATTATTACATTTTTCGAGGAATTTGTATAAAATTTTATTATTTTAATACAAAAGTTAATAATTTATTAAATTTATATGATGACTTTTAAAATGTAATTTTTGTAAAGAATTTTATCAACAAATTTTTAAATAATTGAATTCTTTTTACGAATTCAAATAAATTTTTTTTTAAATAATTACATTTTTTCATAAGAAAATTTTTTTTAAGAAACTGTACCAAAAATAATTAAGATTTAGCTATGAGCTTTATAATTTATGAAAATAATTGAATTCCTAAAAAAGATATTATTTGTGAAATTAATTGAATTATTGCGATGTAATTTATAAAAAAAGTTATTTACTGAATTCCTTTGCAATTTTTATTTTATTTATGAAAATAATTCAATGTTTCAGTTGAATTTTATAAATTTTCTTAAATAATTTAATTCATTTGGGAAATTTATGTTGTTTCTTTAGATTTTGAACATAATTGAACTTTTGTAAGAAGAATTTTATTACTTTTGAAAATAAATGATTTTCTGCAATCAATTTTTACTTCTCCAAAATTCAATTATTATAAATTCTTTTTAACTGAAACTTTTCTATAAAGTCGTTATTTTTAATAAATGATTAAATATATATTATTGATAAATTTGACAATTTTCAAGAAAATTTGGAATTTTTTATTTTATTATTATTATTATTTAAGAATTTGGAATTATTACTATACTTTACATTATGTTATTTATTATTTTGGAACTTTTTATTATTTTTTATTTATTATTTTTATTATAATTTTCATTATTATTTATTTTTAATATTTCTATTTAAATTCATTAAAAATTGGAATGTTATAAAATTTTCATTAAATAATTTCTAATTATAATAATTTTATGATTGTTGTTCAAGAAAAAGTTATTTAGAATGGAAGTTTTTTAAATTCAAGTTATTTAAAATGAAATTATTGTCAGAAATAGAGGAAATTGATAGTTTTTTATTAAAATTCGTGGTAATTCATAATTTATGATGAAAACAAAAGAGACACAAAAGTTTATAATTTTCTTGTGAGTTCTAAATATTTCATTTTTTTCAACATTTTGTCTGACTTTTCCGTGAAATGTGAAAATATATGATAATTGAGGTTATAATAATAGTGATAGTAATAATAATAATAATAATAATAATAATAATAATCTACAATCCAATTCATATTTTATATTTATGAAAAAAAGTTTGAATTAAAAATATATATTTTTAATTTGTTAATTTTAGTTACTAGTGCAACAAATAAATTGAATAGAGGAATAATTTTAATTACATTTAATAGAGAGAGATTTTCGGAATTCGATTTTCAAAGTTGATTTTCAAAGTTCGAAGAGACTTTCGAGAATTATTTTACAAGAGAAGCGGTAAAGTGAACTAAATCGGAAAACTATTTTACTTCACGTTTGGCGAAGAGAATTGGTGGCTCGCGCTTAAGTTTCTTTAAAAGTTGAGAGAGAAAGTTTGAATTTGTTGATACAATGAGAATTTATATAAATCTAACAGCATTATCCAAATAAAGAATATACTTTTGACTTTACTTTTCTGCTTGGTGCACCATGCAGTGAGAGTCAAGCGGATTTACGGGAAATATGCAGTTCCAAGATCATCCCTCTTTATGTTGGTAGTTGGTAGCTAAGCTAGTTTATTGTCAAGATATTTTCTTATATAGCACCGCGTCCTCATTCCTCAGGCGTATTTTCTTCTTACCTAGTTGTGTATCATTGCTTTTGGGATTAAGGTACGAGAAAACTTGAATTGCAGTTACAGTTCAGAAGAGATTTATTCATGGCCTGCAACATCACTGCAAATTCTTGGTTTTCACTTTTTTGACAATTCGTTTTTTTTCTACTCTGATTCTTTTCTTTTTTTTTCTCTTTTCTTCTTTGCCATTTTCTTGAGACTTTCTTTTATTCATTCAAGTTACTCTCCTTCGACGTTTTTTCAATTCTTTTTTTTTACTTCTTCTGTTTTGTAATGTGTTTGATTTTCGTTTTTGTTTGGTACACTCTGAATAATAAAAGGGAATTGTATAAATTTCTGTTGGCTAACAATTTTGTAAGGTAAAATTTAAATTAATTTAATTAACAATTTTTAAACTTGTAATTATTTAATGTGCGACTTTCATGACTTTATCTGAATATTGAAAGAAAAAGAAAACTTTTTCGTATAAAATAAAACTTATTTTGATTTTTACCATGTGGAAAGGAAACTGTAGTCAAATACTTACTTTCTAAATGTGAATTATTAAAAAAATTTTACAAATTTGAATTAGTGGCTAACTTTTTGCTTTTTAATTAGTAAAATTTACGAATAAATTAGTAAACGACAGAATTTATCAGAAAAATTTAAGAATAAATTAGTAAACGTCACAATTTATTAGTAAAGTTGACTAATTCAAAAGCAAAAAATCAATCACTAATTCAAATTAGTAAATATTTTTACTAATTCAAATTTAAAGAGTACAAATTATTTTTAAATTTTTTAAAAATAATTAACTTTTCAAAATATATAATTAAAGGATTTTTGTTGAATTTATAATTAAATTCAAAAAGAACTTACTCAAAAATTATTAAATGTTATTAATTTAGAAAGGAAGTTTTTCTAAAATTATGAACAAAAGTAATCATTTTCCAGAATTTTGAACAAAAATTATTTATAAATTAATTGTTTACAAATTTTTTTGAGAAAATTCTAGTAAACAAATATTTTTTAAGAATTTTGAATACAGTTTTTGAAAATAATTATTTATTCTTCATTTTGTTAATAAATTATTAAAATATCTTGTTGAATTTTATAGAAAGTAAATAATTTTTTTCAGTACTTTTTATTTTTCATTTTGTTATTAAATTATTAAAATATTTTGTTGAATTTTATTCAATGTAAATAATTTTTTTTCATAACTTTCTTAAGATTTGTAAAAACTAAATTTTAAAATAAATTAAATTTTAAATCCATTTATTTTCCATTTTTTCAGTTACATAACTTTTTTAAAACAGTAAATTTTTAAAATACTTAAATTGTAAAAAAATTTAAATCCATTTATTTTCCATTCTTTCAGTTACATAACTTTCAAATATTAAGTAAAATTTAAAGAATTAGTTTGTTTTAGAATAATTATTGAAATCTTGGCGAAATCACACGATATTTAATTATATATTCAAAAAGTAATAAAATTTTTAAAAAGTTATACAGTTGTTATTTCAATATTTTTAGAAGTTATATTTTGAAAGGTCTTATCTGAAACTAAAATTTAAAGAATTTTAATTTTTCCAAAAGAATAAATAACAAGTGTTGAAATATTTATTTGAGAAAATGGACGTTTTGAATAATGTACAACAGTGAAAACGATTTTTTTTCAAGTAAATATTTATTTGGTAGTAAATAAGTAGTCGATTATCCACATGAAAATAATTTTTCTTTTCATTGCAAATATTTGATCAGAAAAATTTGTTACAAATATTTAAGCCAAAAAAACTTAAAGTTTTATGAGAAGAATTTATTTGTTCTTAATCACAGACGATAAATTTGAAATTCACTAAAGTAAATATTTTTACTCCCACAGCTGTTTTTTTTGTGTAAAAGCAATTTTTTCTAGTTTTACATTTTCGAAGAATTTTCAACCTCTATGAACTCTAAAAAAATTTTACTTTTCGATTTTTCATTTGATTTTTTACTAATTGGAGTTGGATTAAAAAATAAATTGCTTTGGGGTTTTTTTTGAAGTATGCAATATTTTTTTTTTAATACAGCATTTTTCTGTTATTTTCTTTACATTTACTTCTATAATTCACGGTTTTTTCTGCCTTTTTGATTGCAATATTGACCTATTTAATTCAATATTGTATTTATAGTTGAAAAAATGGTGTAAATTTAATTTTGTTTGTGTAAATAATAAATATATTTTTGTTTTCAAATAATGTAGATTGGTTTAAAGTGTAAATAATGATTGTTTTTTTTTCTTGGGGAGAAGACGAAAGTTGGTTGAATTTAATTATAATATGATTAAATTATTGAGAAATTGTTTCGGAGGAAAAAAAGGATGAGCTATAGATAATATTTGACAAGGCAAAGATATATATAATCTTTGAATCAATGAAGCCTTTCTATTGGTTAATTGTCCTTTTTAATTAAAACTTGGATATCTTTAGGTCTGATAGATTTATTTTCTGATTGACCAAAGTTTTCTACTTCACTACTTTCCATTATTAAACTCCGTTCCATTTGTGAAACTTGATTTTGCACTTCTTTTCTAATTAATTTTCACGAACAGTAACTACATTGAATAGGAGACAGGAGTAATTCGTCAATGTAAGATTTACATGTGTATGGAATAATTAAAGGTGTCTTTGAAAAGAAATCTCCTCTAGTTTTATTATTTTGCATATATATGCTTTAATTGCAAAAAGAATTTTACTCTGTAATTGTCATTTTAAAACCAATTTTTTTTAACTAATGCAATGTATTATTATTATTATTATTATTATTTCAATTTTCCCAGAATTTTTCACGAAACTATTGTCAACTCATTAATAAGATTATTATTATATTATTAGTAGTTTATTATTATTATTATTATTATTATTATTATTCATAGAAAAAATTTATTTTTCAGGGTTGCCACAGGTTAGGGAATTCAGGGAAAAGTCAGGGATTTTTACTAAAAGTACTAGAAAAAATTGAATTTTTATATTCATGAGAAAACTTAATTTTTTTTTCTTTTTGCCTCGTAAACTATGAAATGACCACAAATTTTAATACAAAACCTTCAATTTTTTCTATTTCTAACAATAATTTCTTTTTAAATAACTTAAATTTTCAAAAACTATAATAAAATTAATAATTAATAATTAATAATAAATAAATGAATAATAATAATAATAATAATAAAAATAATAATAATAATAAGTAATAGTTAAATAAAATTAATAATAACTATCATAAATTATGACTTATAAATTATTTTATAAACAATTTTTGCAATTTTCATAAATACTAGATTGATAAAAGAATTTTAGTTAAAAATACGAAAAAAATTAGATTTTGGAAAAGTTACAAATGATTACAGAAATTCAATTATTTTCAAAAGTTACAAAAATTCTTCGCAGAATTTCCATTATGTTCAAAAATTTATAAACAATTCTCGTCAAAATTACAATTATTTTTAAAAATAATAGAATACTACATTAAAATTGAATTATTTTTAAAAGTTTTAATAAAATTCTTGACATAATTCCACAAGAATTCAATTATTCAATTTTTAATCAATTTCTTCAAAATAATTCAATTATTTTCATAAGTAGTAATCAAATTTTTCACAGAAATTCAATTATTTGAAATTAAAATACAAAATTTAATAAAATTTTTTGAAAAATATCAGTTATACAAAAATATTTTTATAAATAATGAAATTCTTCACCAAAATTCAATTACTTTTATAAACTTGAATAAAATTCGTTGTAAGAATTCAATTATTTATATAAACTGGAATAAAATTCATTGAAAGAATTTAATTATTTTCAAATATTAAAAAAGAAATATTTTCAAAATTTCAATTATATTTATAAATAAAGAAAATTCTTCATCTAAATTCAATTATATTTAAAAATTTTAATAAAATTTTTGGCAAAATTTTGTAGGAATTCAATTTTAATGAATTAATTCAAAATAATTCCATTATTTTCATAAGTAATAAAATTTTCACAGGAATTCAAGTATTTAAAATACAAAATTTCATAAAATTTTACGGAAAATATAAATTATTTAAAAAATTTTTCACTGAAATTCAATAATTTTTATAAACTGGAATAAAATTCTTTGAAAGAATTCATTTATTTATATAAAAAATAAATTTCTTCACATAAATACAGTTATTTTTATAAATTTGAATAAAATTCGTTGAAAGAATTAAATTATTTTTAAAATGTAATAAAATTCTTCGCAGAAATCCAATTGTGTTCGAAAATTAAAAAAAAAATGAATTCTTGTTAAAATTCCAAGTAACTTTATAAATAATAAAATTCTTCTCCAAAATTCAATTATTTTTTGGAAATTTTAAGAAAATTTCAATTATTTTCATAAGTAAGAAAACTAATGGCAAAATTTTAATAATTTTTTTACACAATATATATTTTACTCAAATTCCTCGAAAAATGTAATTATTCTTAAAAATTTTATTAAAATTTGTCAAATTAAATTTATAATTTAAAAAATTTATTGATAAAATTCTTAATGAGAATTAAATTTTAACAAAGAACATTCTATTATTCAATTCAATAAATTATTTATTTAAATAATTGAATTTTTCTAAAATTTTCTAATAAAAATTGTTTTAAAAATGAATTAACGGATAATCGATTTATTATTATTTATGAAAGTAATTGAATCATTACCTCGAATTTTCTTACATTTTTTAAAAATAATTTAATTTTTTTGAGAAATATTACTGCTTGTAAAAATAATTGAATTCTTGCGAAGAATTTTTTTAGAATTTTTGTAAATAATTAACCTATTCTGAAAAATGTTATGGTAATTTAAATTATTACAAGTTGTTCAATTTAAAAAGGTTTGAATTTGAATGTTTTGAAGGATTTTAATTCGTACAGAAAAATAATAATGATTAAATATTTATTTAAAAAAGAAGTTATTTATGTTTTTGAATAATTGTACAATTAATGAAATTTGTAAATAAATGTAATAGAACATTTTTTCTTGATTATCTAATAATTTTTAGAGTGAATCAGAATATTCTTTAGGGTCAGGGAGAAAGTGAAAATTTTGTCTGGAAGTCAGGGAAAAATAAAATTAAATATTTGTTGCAACCCCGTTTTTAAATGTAAAATTTGTCTCTCTTTTGTAAAGTTGAAAATTTGGCTAATTTGAAAAGTTTGTTTTGGAAACTTGTTAGTTTTAAAACTATTGTCATGGGTGGATAACTATATTTCTCATATGGTCATCAGAGAACGAGTGTGAGAGAGAGAGAGAAGCTTATGTCTAGAGTCCTATTAATTACGTATAACGAGCAAGCAATTTCAGTCAAAGTTTCATCACGTACAATTTCTCGATTTTGAGCTCTTGTGTTCGGGCACTTGTCTGATTACAAAGCTTTGTCTGATCCGACTCAATTATTACTCTTCACAACTCCCAAGTTTACGACACGACGTGACAATAAAGGCCAGATCATAAATTCAAAATTAACGATTTATCTTTAATTAAATTTTCAGAATAGATATTTTCAATCATCGTTTATTGCGTTTGAATTTAAATTAGAAGCAAAAACGGTTATTTTTACTTTTAGAGCTTTGGGTATCTGTTTACTATCGAATATCGCGCTATCGTCATTTTTATTACCATAGAGGAATTGTTTATTTAAAAAATACTCTGAGAAGGAATATTCCTCATCCTATAGAAGGAGGAGAAGAATCTTTAAGTATTCCTGGCAGAGTTTTGGATTGTATACTTGATTTTTGAAGGGGGTTTCCTTTTTTCTATCTTTTTCTGTAGTCCTAGAGCAAATATAGAAGAGAATCTATCCTATTCACATTATTTCGCATATGTCTGGATTCTGTATGTGAATATTTACATAGAAAGTATTTGTGCAAGTGTAACTTGTCGGTTTATATATATATGTATGTATGTACACATGTATGTCGGCAGAGTTATGTACATATAATGTAGAAATGTATGTTATACAGTCCAAGTAGGACTAGAACCTGTGAAAGGGTAGAAATGCGCGGGGGTATGGAACACCAACGAGCAAACAGGTATGCCTTTAGAATCAATATTTGCTCGATACACCCCGACACCCTGCTCTGAATTCACCAGTCGTCTAGCTTTTGCTACTCTTATGTGACAATATGCACTTTTTCCTTTCACTCACTTTATTTTCTTTTAACAATCATCCAATATTGTTGGCTGTATTTTTTTTCCATTTTCATCTCAATCAGATGAAATTGTAATCTTCTGCTTTTTTTTTGATATAGTTTGTTTAGAGATGATTTTCCTTGGGAAATATTGAACTTTGAAATAAACGGAAATATTTTCCTCTTTATAATTATAATTCTTTTTTTATATTGAATATTTTTTTTATAGATATTTTTTTTAATATTTTTAAAAATATTTTTGAATATTATTTTTTTGATTTTGTTTATTTAATCAATGACTTTATTTATTAAGACTGAATGGTGGTTAAGACTTTACTTATTTTAATGTCTGATTGAAAATTATAGAAGTATGGTTATTGACGAACATTTTGAGATTCAATATGGAGACGCTCTTCTCCACCTGCGAACGTCAAGGTCACCGCTAGGTGACAGTTTAGTTCTTTCTTGGAATTTCTCAAGCCACCTGGTGGTGACCTTGACGTTCTCAAGTGGAAAAAATTAAATCACCATTTTAAAACACATTATTTTATCCTTATTCACTTTATTTATTTATTTATTTATTGAAAAACCAAAAATATAAAAATATTAATTCAACATGCAACTAAACTTTCTAAATTTAAATTACTTATAAATAATTATTAACTAATAATAAACAGTCTTTCAGTGATTCAAATAGTAATATTTTGCCAACGAAATACTTTATTATTTTCAAAAATAATAAAATATAAAATTCTTCGTAAAAATTCAATTATGTTCCAAAAATTTAAAAAAGTTTCGTCAAAATTTCAATTATCTTTATAATTATTAAAGTTCTTCTCCGAAATTCAAATTATTTTGGTAAATGGCAATAAAATCCGTGGCAAAATTGAATGATTTTCAAAGTCTGTTATTTTAATAACATTTTCCAAAAGAATTCAAGTTTTTTAAAAAAAATTTCTGTAAAATTCTTGGCCAATATTTAATTATTTATATAAATAATAAAATTTTTTTCTTAGGAATTCAATTATTTACAAATTTTTTTAAAATTTCTTTGCAATAATTTCTTTTTGTTTTCATAAACAAGAGTATTTTTTTTTTATTTTCATAAATCATCAAGTTCTTTTTTTTCACAAGAATTTCGTAACAAATAAAATTTATTGTAGAATTTCAATTACTTTTTTAATACGATTTTAAACGAATTTCCGAAACAAAAGAATTTTAATAAAATTTTTTGACAAGATTCAATTCTTTTTGTAAAAATTTTAACGAAATTCTTGACTTCAATTATCCTTATAAATAATAAAAATCTTCAAGAAAAATTGAATTATTTTTAATAATTTTAATCAAATTTATCCCAACAATTCAATAATTTTTATAAATAAGAAAATTATTTAATTAAACAAATTTCTGGACAAGATTTAACAAATTTGATAAAAATTGGAATAAAATTATCGAAAATAATTCAATTATTTTATTTATAAATAATAAAATTTTTTATAAAAATTGTATTTAAATTGTTTAAAGAAATTAAATTATATTTTTTATAAAAAATAAAAATCCTTTTAGAATTTCAATTATTTAAAAAGTTTATAATATTCTTCAAAAGAATTCATTTATTTTTATAAATAACAAAATTATTTAATTATTTTACAAGAAATTTAAATAAATTTCTGAACAGGATTTAATTCTTTTTATAAAAATTGTATTATAATTTTTTTCGTAATAACTTTAATGTTTTCATAAACAATAGAATTCTTTACAGGCAGGGATTTAATTATTTTCATAAATCATAAAATTCTTTTTTTCACAGAAATTGTGTAAATAATAAAATTTATCGTAGAATTTCAATTAATTTTTTTAATATAATTTTAATCGAATTTCTCAAAAAATATAGTTATTCTCAAATATTTTATTAAAATTTGACGAAAGAATTCAATTTTTTTTCTTTTGAAAAGGTGTCAAGTTAAAATTTTAAAAATCAGAATTTTTTTTCCTTTTCAATTAATTTAATTTTGAATTAAGAATTCTGCAGAATTAATTTTACTGGAAAATTTTAATTATAATTCTTTTGAAATTATTTGAATTTTTTATTTTTTATTATATGTTTAATTAAAAAAATTGATTTAGAGAAGAATTTTAGTTGAAAATAATTGAAAATAACAATTGAATGGAAAATAATTTTGAAGGAGTTACAGTTACATTTTTAGGGTCATGGAAGAAGTCAGAATTTTGTTTGGAAATCAGGGAAAAGTGACGGAAAAACAAAATTAAAATTTTTGTTGCAATCCTGTTTTGTAAATTTCATTTATTGAAGAAAAGTGAAAAATGTAAATTAAATTTGTTACTTTAAAAATTTTTTTTTAATAGGATAATACAATATTATTCTAAGAAAGTTAAAATAATATCTCACTAAAATTATAGATCGAAATAAAATAACATCAAAATTTATTCTATTAAAGTTTGATAATAATAAAATTAATAAAGAATTAAAAAAAAATTCCTTTTCTAGCAAAAATTTGATATAAATAAAAGTAAAAGCAATAAATATAAAATAGATGAAAAATAATATTCATTTGAACGTTCAGAACTTAAGGAACTTTAGAAAAAAAAAGAAATCGAAATAATATTACTTTTTCCCCGAGTAAAAAATCCTTTGAAAATTAATTTCAACGCAATTATTTTTAAGAGGAAATTTCAATGTTTGTCAATTGCACAAGGGACTTTAAATCCTTTTACTTTTTCATTTCTTTCAGTGCTGGGAAGTTATATTGAATTTTTTTTTCGTGACGTGACAACGTTTCAAAGAATATAAGAAATTATGTTTAAAAGTCCTTTAGTTGTTTTTATTTCATTAAAGGGTGTTAAGAGATAAGGTTTTCTTTTTGCTTATATACATATGTATGTTAAGTAAAATTGGCGTAATAAAGTAAAAAGTTTTCTGTTTTGAGAGTTCAAAACTATTCGTCAAGTTTGGCTCATCCTCTCTCTGTCTCACTCGCTCACTCTTTTTTTTCTCGCAAGTTTCTACTTCTCTTCTGTCAATTCAGTGGCAAGGTAAAAGTCGTTAAAAGTTTTACCACGACTTAAATTGGGCTTGAATTGACAATAGGATTCGGGGGGAACTTTCTCCTTTTACATCTAAATGTGCCATTCTTTGCCTCAGGTAATAAGATCTTAGAAACGACTGTGCTTCCTCTTTTTTTTCCTTTTTCTCCCTGGCCCGGAAAGTCCAAGAAGTGATTTTTCTTCATCTCACGAAAGGGTTTAGATTTACGCTCACTTGGAAAGCTTGTCTTTTTTTTTTAGCGAATTCTATAGAATTGTCATGAAAGAGTCGTTTAAATCCTTGAGAAATAATGTCTCTTTTGTATTGGACAATATTTTGTTTTCTAATGTATCATTAAATAACTTTTTTTTTTATTGCTATTTTTTTATTTTTGAGTCGTTTTTAATTGATTTAGAGTAAAAGTTTGACTAATTGAATTCTTATCACGGAGAAAAAGGATTGTTTTGCATTGACAAAAAGATTTTATTTTGTTTACAAAAAAAGGCAAATTTATTTTGTTGCAAAAGAAGACAAATTTATTTGTTGTCCTAATAATTTAAATTTTTACTAATAACAATAAATCTGTTGAGGTAACAAAAAATGTTGTGACAGCAACAAAGAAAAATTTGTAAGTCCTTTATTAACAATTCTCTTTTCTCCTTGTAGAAAATTTATTCTCAATCGAAATTCACTGGCAGAGGATTTTTTATTCTCAAAATTTGAATCATTGAAATTTGGCTCACTTCTCATTGACTTCAATCTCACGATTTTATTCAGTAAAATTTTATTGATTAGCAGTGAAATTTGACATTTTTATAACATTTAAAAATTTAGGGAAAATTTAAAACGAAAATTGACAAAAGAAAAATATTCTTAAATCAGTTTAGTTGAAACAATTTTTTGTGTATTTTGTTTCTCTTTATTGTAAAGGTTTGTAAGATTCTACAGTAGTAAAATCGGATTTAGTCAGACATACGCAAAATAAAGACAGTTTATTTATACAATACTATACATTACACAAATTCAATGATTTTCATAATTATATCGAGATTATTATTTTTAATGCAATAAAGAACAAATTTTTTGATAAAATACAATTATTTTTCAAAAAATTGAAATAAAATTGTTGAATTCAATTATCTTTTTTAATAGTAAAATTCTTCAAAAAAATTTATTTATTTTAATAATTTCAATAAAAACCATCTCAAGAATTCTTTGTGTTTATAAGTAATTTTATTTTCTTGACAAGATTCAATTTTTTTTAATAATTTTAATAAAATTCTATAATTATTTTCATAAATTACAAAATCTTTTAATTATTTTCAATGCAATTGAAACAAATTTCTCGACAAGATTTAATTCTTTTTATAAAAATTGTAATAAAATTGTTTAAAAGAATTCAATTATTTTGTTTAAAAATAATAAAATTCCTCGCAGAATTTCAATTATTTAAAAAAAATTTATATTTTTCAATTCGATTTAATTATTTCCTTGGATAACTAAATTTTTCAACAATTTTAAATAACATTTTATTTAATTTTCTTGACAAGATTAAATTATTTTCAAAAAATTAAAGGAAATTCTTGACAAAAATTCAATTATTTTTACAAAAAAGAAACTTATTCAATTATTTTAAATAAAATTTAAAGAAATTTCTCGACAAGATTTAATTCTTTTTATAAAAATTGTAATGAAATTGTTTTTAAAAAAATTCAATTATTTTATTTCAAAATAATAAAATTCCTCGCAGAATATCAAATATTTTTAAAAAATTTATATTTTTCAAAACGATTCAATTATTTCCTTGGATAACAAAATTTTTCAACAATTTTAAATAAAATTTTATTTAATTTTTTTTACAAGATTAAATTATTTTCAAAAAATTAAAGGAAATTCTTGACAAAAATTCAATTATTTTTACAAAAAAGAAACTTATTCAATTATTTTAAATAAAATTTAAAGAAATTTCTCGACAAGATTTAATTCTTTTTATAAAAATTGTAATGAAATTGTTTAAAAAAAAATCAATTATTTTGTTTAAAAATAATAAAATTCCTCGCAGAATTTCAATTATTTAAAAAAAATTTATATTTTTCAAAACGATTTAATTATTTCCTTGGATAAAAAAATTTTTCAACAATTTTAAATAAAATTTTATTGAATTTTCTTGACAAGATTAAATTATTTTCAAAAAATTAAAGGAAATTCTTGACAAAAATTTAATTGTTTTTACAAAAAAAAAAACTTATTCAATTATTTTAAATAAAAATTTAAAGAAATTTCTCGACAAGATTTAATTCTTTTTATAAAAATTGTAATGAAATTGTTTTTAAAAAAATTCAATTATTTTATTTCAAAATAATAAAATTCCTCGCAGAATTTTAATTATTTAAAAAAATTTTAATACTTTTCAAAAACATTCAAGTATTTTCATTGATAACAATTATTCAATTATTTTAAATAGAATTTTATTTAATTTTCTTGACAAGATTTCAATTATTTTTAAAAAATTAAAGAAAATTTTTTACGAAAATTCAGTTATTTTACAAATAACAAAATTCTTTTCAAGAATTCAATTATTTTAAAAAGAATTTTAATTTTCTTGTTTCTTCAAATGAATTCAATTTTTTTCATAGATAACAATTATTCAATTATTTTAAATTGCAATTTTTTAAATTTCTTGACAAGATTTCAATTATTTAAAAAAAATTAAAGAAAATTCTTTACAAAAATTAAATTATTTTATAAATATCAAGAATTTTTTCAAGAATTCAATTATTTGAAAAAAATTCATTGTTTACATAAATTTTAATAAAATTCTTCATAAAATATTTTATTCATTCGGTTTTCAATTTTGATTAAATTTCTTTAAATAACGTATCAATTTTTAATAATTTTTTATAATATTTTACCGAAATTATTTGATATTTTAGTTTAAAAATTATAGAAGCTACAAAAATTATAACATTTGTTTGAGCAAATAATTTATTACAAAACAAAATGAATTAAACATTGAAAATTTATTTTTAATTGTAAATATTAAAATTTTACAAAATAGAGAAATAAATGGAAATGTTTATGAATATATATATATATCATATTATTAATATTAAAGTAAAGTTTACTAATGAATTACTAGAAATTACTATTTTTATTACTATATTAGTGAAATTTACTAATTAAATTGTAAATTCTGTATAAATTTTCGTAGGTGATATAGACTTTGTAATATTAGAATAGTTTTACGCGTGTAACAAGATTTTAGACCATGGGTGACCGAAAATTGGTTTGACGCCTCAAAATTACAGTTTGAGGTGGTGGGGAATTGGTAAATTGCACTTAATATAGGTGTGTACGTACTTACCACAGTCAACGTCAATGCACATTAACTGCTTACAGCACACGTATTTTGCGCTTTAATATATGTTTACATGTATTTGTGAGGCAGAGTGCCTAGGCGTTTATGTACATTATTAGATTGAGAACTTAATGCGGCAAATGTTGAGGGGTTTCCACCTTCATATGGTGTGCTTCTTTAACACATTTCTCACTTAGATTATTATTATTATTATCACCATTACTATTATTATTATTATCATTATTATTATTAATATTACATTTTTGCTTCGCTTTGCCGAATACCTTTGAAAATATAGTTCTCGCATATTTTTCTTTCATTATATGATGTAATTTGCGTTTTCTGCTTTTTTCCCCCCTTTTTACAATTATATTCCTTTTAATTATATACATGCCTTGAATTTCCTTCTACAATTTACTCTCGAGATATTTTGTAATTGTGTTGATTGTTTTGTTTTGTCTCTCTTGTGGGATTGAAGAAAATTAAGTATAGAGAGAAGAGACTATGGGGGAGATAAAAATAAAGAGTCCCTGAGTGCCTTGAAACTATTTCAGATTTAGTTGACATAATTTCTTGATATTCGAGATGGAAAAAAGAAGAGGTTGAAAGAGGGAAAAAAAAAGAGTGCCGACAGGGGTAAAAGGAAAGTGGCAGATACTTTAAAATTCTGTTTATATACTTGGTGAATATTTTGTCAAAAAGATATTTTGTATTTTTTCTTTATTTCTCGACTATTTTTTTGTTGTTGTGTTTTTTGCGAACATTGTATTTAGATGGATAAAGATATTTACAATCAGGATAGTTGCGATCAGTCTGTTGCACTTTTTCGTTGAGTATATATTCTCTGTCTTCTTTTAACTCCGCCTTCTTCGAGTTTTTCTTCTTTCATGAAAAAGTTCATCTCTATTTTCTCGCAATACGAAAGTGAGAGAGGAAGGGAGACACGGACGCTTTCAGTAGGTGATTCCCTCGTGATTCAAAGTACAAAATCCGTGAGCTTCGTCGTCACTCTTGAAATTGAATCGGATGCTCGAAGCTTCTAGTAATTTTTTGACGATATCTGCTATTACTTTCAATAAAGAAAAGAAGAAAAATAAAGAATATCAGCGAAGTAATCAATTTTCAGTGGAGTGAAATATCACACTGAAATTGTATTCCTCTTTATTTGAAACGTTCAAAATATTTTTTAAATAAAATGGAAATTTCTTTTCTTTTCTTTTTTTTTTGAATGAAATATTTGAAAATTGTTTCTTGCAAAGAATAGGGCTCGAAGTAGATAAAGGTCCGTAAATTTGATTGAAGTCCGTAAAAGGCAGTTTTTTTTTAAAGAAGTCTATAAAGTCCGTAATTTGTTTGAAGAAGTTCGAAAAGTTCGAAAACTGTACGATATAATATGAAAAATGTTTTGAGAAGTTACGAATGAATGCAGAAATTCAATTATATTCAAAATTTTTTGAAAATTCTGGTCGAATTTTCAATTATGTCTGAAAATGATAAAATTCTTCTCCGACATTAAATTACTTTCGAATATTCTGATAAAAAAGACTTGACAAAAATAATTTAAAAATTCAATACAATAGTTTTTCAAAAGAATTCAATTACTTCAAAAAAAGCATTAATAATAACATTCTTTTTAGAAATTGAATTATTTTCATAAACAATAAAACTTATCGCAGAATTTGAATTTATTATTAAATAAATAAAACTTAAAATAATAATAATAATAATAATAATAAATAACTCAAACTTAAAAGTTTTTTTAAAATTCGACAAAAACATTTAATTGTATTTAAAAATTTATTAATAAAATTCTTTGTGAGAAATTAATTTGAAGAAATAAGATTCAATTATTCAATGTTATTAATTTTTGTATTCAAATAATTTTATTCACGTAGATTTTTTTATCAGAAATTGATTTAAAAATGAATTTTAGTTAAAATTTTTGGATAGTAATTAAATATTAAGTTTGTATTTTTAGAAATAATTGAATTTTGAAAATGTTTTAAATTAAACTCTTTGAAAATATGATTTTTCCATAATTTTCAATTAAAAATTCAGTAAAACTAATTTTTTTGAAAAATTTGAATTATAATTCTTTTTAAAATTAATTGAATTTTTTAGTGCATATTTAATTATTAATCATTTAATTCTTAATTATTTAATTATTAAAAAATTTAGTTAAAGTCACAAAAAAATTGAACATTTAAAGAAATTACAAATGATTCCAGACATTTAGTTAGTTTCAAAATTTTTAAACAATTTTTGTCAAAATTTATTAATAATTATAAATAATAATTCCTATCTTTATACATAATAAAATTCTTCCTCGAAATATAATTATTGTCAAAATTTTTTAATGTAGTTCTTTGTAAAATTTTAATTATTTTAAAAAATTTTACTCGATAATTATTTTCAATGATTTTGTAAATATTTACTATTTTATAATAAAATTTTCCAAAAGAAATTAATTATTTCAAAAATTTAATAAAATTGTCCTAAAAAATTTAATTATTTTTATAAATAATGCAAGTTTCACAAGAATTCAAATATTTACCAATTTTGTGCACATTTCTTTGCAGTTATTCAATTATTTTCATGAATTTTAATAAAACTGATTGCAGAATTTCAATTACAGTTTGATACAATTTTTCATAGAATTCCTTATAAAATGTAATTATTCTTTAAAACTTTATTAAAATTCGTCACAACATTGAATTATTTAAAAATTTATTTATAAAGAATTCTTTAAGAAAATTCAATTATTCAATAAACTATTTTGTATTAAATAATTGAATTCTCGTCGAATTTTCCAATAAAAATTGAATTAAAATGAGTTTCAGTTAAAAATTTAAATAATATTTGAATATTTAAATCATTATAGTGTGAATTTTTAGAAATAATTGAATTTTGTAGTGGTTTCAATTTTAAATTAAAATCTTTTGAAATCCTAATTTTTCATACTTTTAACTAATAATTCTGTAGAATTAATATTTTCGAAAAAATGGTATTGAATTTATTTGAAGCTTTTATTTTCTAATGCCTAATATTTAACTGAAGAATTTCCGAATAATCGAATATTTCATAAAATTGAGATTGAAAAATTCTTAAAGAATTTCCAGAATTATTAAAAATGATTACTTTAAAGAAGAACTTTAGTTAAAAATTCTAGATGATATTAATTAAATTGAAATTATGAAAGTAAAATGTTTTCTTATTTGACTTCGCTTGGTTATTAATTAATTGGAAAATTCTCAAAAAATTTCCAGAATTATTAAATATAATTAATTTAAAGAAGAATTTTAGTTAAAAATTCTAGATAATATGAATTGAATTGAAATTATTAAAGTAAAATTTTCTTTTATTTGTCTTCGATTGGTTATTCTTAATTCGAAATATATTTTAGTCTGTAATTGTTAATTTCAGTGCCGTAAAGTCCGTATTTTTAAATATACTTTCACTGGTTCGAGGCTTGGGAAAAAATAAAAAATATTTAAAAATTGTTTTTAACAGAGAAAATTCGAACATAAAGAAAGAAAAAAAATCGCAAACAAAAAGAAAAAACAAAAATTGTTTTTAATAAAAAATATTTCGAAACTGTTTTATTTTTTCTTAAAAAAAATAAGTATGAAAATTTACTCTCTTGAAAATGATGAACGAGGTAAAACTTTGCTATTGTGGAAGAAAGAGAAAAAAAAAACTTTTAATCAAAAACTCTATTTGAAAAAAGGGTATACAATGGCATTGTGTAAGATGATGGAAAAAAATGGGGTAAATTCTCGAACTTAATCTTGCAGAAAAATGTTTTGAAAAATAAAAAAAATCCGATTGTTGGTTTTTTTTTGTATGCGTAGGATTAAAGATTGAATCGGATAATTAATTTTTTTGTAATGAAAATTGTTCTTTTAATTAGATGATAGATTTTTTTCCCCCTTTTGGATGCTAATATTATAATGGTAATATATGGTGAATTCTCGTGGAATGGGAAATTATGTAATTAATTTGTTGGGAATATTTTCTTTTCTTTTATGACGTTACGATGTGTCGATGGGGAAACATATGCATAACTATCAAGAATCTGTCTGCGTATATATCGACGTCGTCTGCCACTGAATTATGCATACGACGTCAACGAAGTCCTTGTTTGTACGGCTGTACCTACTCTCGTGTCTACGTCGTGCAAGAACCTCTCTGGCTGACTCAGTCTAGCTCTTTAGCATGTTTAAGGAGAACAGAGTAATGAGGAATAGAGAAGGAATTATTTATCAAGTGAACTGTACTTGAAACTTTGCATGCTAAATTATATTCCAAACTGCGTCAAAGAAAAATAAGATAGACTTTTGGATTATTTTCATTCTTATCCGCGTCAGATGCGTTTCGTTTTTCAACGTCGGATTATTATTATTATTATTATTTGTTCTGACAAAAATATTATAATTATTAGTGTAATCATTGTTATTAATTAGGAAATGTTACGCGCGATTGCTCGCAAAAGGGCAGTGTTCCATTTAGTAATATTGAATAATATTTCACTGAGAATAAATTTTTTTTATTCGAAAATAAGTAGTCAATAAAAAAAATATGTTTCATTTAAACATATTTTATATTTGAATGAAACATAATTTTTATTGGAACAAATTTCTTATTTATTGAATCAAAACTAGTATGTTTAATTCAAAGATAATTTTTGGTTGACTGTATAACAAAGATAATTATGTTTCATTCAAATATCAAACAAAATCTTTTTAGAGAATAAAATTCTCCCCTCATTCGAATTAAAAATGTGCTTGTAGTACATTGTAGTATTTTTATTCTTAATATTAATAATGTTAGGAATATTAATATTAATATTAATGATATTAGTAATATTAATATTAATGATATTATTAATATTAATAATAATAATAATAATAATAATAATAATAGTAATATTATTATAAATAATTGCAGTAAATAAATTGCAGAATTTATTACAATTTTTGAAAACATTCATAACTTCTAAACAATTTTAGTTTCAAAATTTAAGAGAGTATTCACTTATCAATTTAATTAACATTTTTCTAACTAATAAAATGCTTTGTGAAAATTTAATTATTTTCAATATAATTTTAATGAAATTCTTCGTAACAATTCAATTATTTTTGAGAGGATTTATAATTTCCATAAATAGGAGAATTCTTTGCAGAAATCCACTTACTTTCAATACTATTTTAACTGGTATTCCTCGAAAAACTAAATTATTAAAAAAAAATTAATAGCATTCTTCGCAAAAAATCAATTATTTAAAAAAATTTTGATAATAATCTTTTTAAAAAATCAATTATTTCCAAAAAATTTGAGGAAATTCTTCAAAAAAAAAACATTTCTAACAGTTTTGATAAAGTTTGTTACAAAAAATTAATTATATTTTCATAAATAACAAAATTATTTGAATTATTTTCAATATCATTTTAACCAAATTTTTTGACAGGGTTCAATTCTTTTTAATAATTTCAATAAAATTCATCGCAAAGAATTCAATACAATTTTAATCTAATTTAACAAAAACAAATTAAAATAAATTAATAACAAAAGTTTTAAAAAAATTAAGTTTTTAAGTTTTTTTTATTAATTTTTAAAAAATTCTTTTTGCAAAAATTTTAATGGAATTCTTTAAATGAATTCAATTATTTTATTTATAAATAATAAGATTCATCGTAGAATTTCAATTATTTTCAAAAATTTTAATATTCTTCAAAAGAATTCATTTTTTTTAATAAATAATAAAATTATTTAATTGTTTTCATTACAATAAAAAAAATAATATCTCAACAGGACTCAATTCTTTAAAAACAGTTTTAATGAAATTCTTAGGATAATAAAATTTTCTTCAGAAGTAATACAATTTTTCGATAAACTCCAATTATTTTAAAAAATGTTAATAAAATAAAATTCGTCACAAAATTTAATTATTCTCAATATACAATTTAAACAAATTCCTCGACAAGATTCAATATTTTTTAAAAGTTTTAATGAAATTTAAAAAAAAATCAAATTATCTTTGTAATCAATAAAATTTTTTGCAGAGCTTCAATTAACCTTATTTCTTTAATTACTAAATTATTTAATTATTTCGAATACAATTTGAACAAATTTCTCGAAAAAATTCAATTATTGTTAATAATCTTGCTAAAGTTCTTTACAAAAATCCAATAATTTTCATAAAATTTAAGAAAATTGTACGTAAAATTTAATCACGTTAAAAAGTTTTAATAAAATTTTCCGTAACAATTAAAATGTATTCAAAAATTTCCAGAAAATTTTTCGTAATTTAATTTTTCTATTGTGTTTAAACATTTAAATATAATTCTATGCAAGATTTATATTATTTTAAAATTTAATTTGTTTATAAAATTCTTAGTTGTAATTTAATTACATTTTAATTAAAATTTTTTGAAAGATTTAATTTATTTTCAAATATTTTTGATAAAATTCTTCATACGAATTGAATTTTCTTTTGAAAAATAATTTTAATAAACATCTTGGAAGAATATAATTATTTTCAAAAATTCTAAAAAAATTAAATTATTTTTAATTCACATTATTAAAATTACAAATTACAACATTTTTAAAGAAAAATGTGTCAATTTTTAAAGTGAAAAAATTAGTCATTTTAAGCAAAGTTGTGGAATGTAAAGTAACTTTAAAAATGTTGTCGTGAAAATATTACCTGCAAATTCGAATTGATAATAATTTGAACTAATTAAAACAATATTGAAATAAAATTTTTTAAAATTATTTTAGAAAACTTTTTATTTAAACCAAATATCATTTCAGTTACATAAAAATATGTTTGCCTTAGAGCCAACTAGGTTATTTTTTTTTGCTTTAAATAAAAATTTTTATTTGGCATATGTAAAACTTTCATTTGAAGCAAACAAAATTTCATTTCATCCAAATAAAATGTATTTGAAACAAATAAAATGTCTACGTTGGCTCTGAGTCAAATATATCTGGCTTTCCGGGTGTATGAAACTTTTGTAATAAAAAAAAATCAAATACAAAATAAATATCAAATTATTATAGAATAATTAAATGAATAAAAATGTATTTAATTCAAATGACTGATTAGACGATGAAATTAATATTTACTTTTATCAATTAATTTTCATTTTAGTAAATTAAATGGTATTTGTTTCAAATGCTGAAATTATTAGTTCAAATGCAATTTATTTGATTCAAGTAAAGATTGTTTGATTCAAATAAAAATTTTTGACTCTTTAGTTCAAAAATAGATTTTATCAAGAATTATGTAATAATCGAATCATATAATAAAATTTGATCGCTACTATTAAGGACCGTTTTTCTTTTAGTTCAATGATAATTTTCATTTTAAGCAAAAAAATTTCCATATAACAGAATTTATTTATTTTTTATTTTTTTTACTTTTTTTTTTTTGAAAGAAAAACTAGAGAAATTATGCAGTGAATAACAAGTGATTTTTTTTCGAAACGAGGATTCAATTTTGTGGTTTTTAGATACACCCTCCTTTATATACAGTTGGTCCATTGTATATCCCATTTTCTCATGAATTTTTCATAAATATTGACCGACTTTATTTATTACTCTAACATGAGTTCATCTACTCTTAAACAAACAAGTATATACCTTTCATTGTATAAAAAGAATAACAGGTATAAGAGAATTTTTTAACTGTTTTCTTTTTTGCCCTCTTCCTCTCTGAAATTGATTTCTTTTTGTGCACATGTATTTAGGAAGTATAATTTAAAATCGATCATTTTTATATTCACTTTGTATTAATTTATAAAAACATTTTTATTTTTTCATAATTTTATTATTATAATTTTTCGAGAGATTAAATTTATGTTTGAATATTTTTATTAATTTTTTTGAATATATATTTATCCTTCAAATTTGAATATTTTTATTTATTAATTTTATTTTTTGAATATATATTTAGCCTCTTTTGAAGATTTTTATTTATTTTTTAAAATATATATTTAGTCTCTAAATTCGAATATTTTTATTTATTTTTTTTTTTAAATATATATTTAGCCTCCCAATTTGAATATTTTTATTTATTTATTTATTTTTTTGAATATATATTTATCCTCTTTTGAATATTTTTATTTATTTTTTTGAATATATTTTTAGCTTCTTTTGAATATTTTTATTTTTTTATTTTTGAATATATTTTTAGCCACTAAATTTGAATATTTTTATTTATTTATTTTTTGTTTTGAATATATATTTAGCCTCTAAATTTGAATATTTTTATTTATTTATTTTTTTGAATATATTTTTATCCTCTAAATTTGAATACTTTTATTTATTTATTTTTTGTTTTGAATATATATTTAGCCTCTAAATTTGAATATTTTTATTTATTTATTTTTTTGAATATATTTTTATCCTCTAAATTTGAATACTTTTATTTATTTATTTTTTGTTTTGAATATATATTTAGCCTCTAAATTTTAATATTTTTATTTATTTTTTGTTTTGAATATATATTTAGCCTCTAAATTTTAATATTTTATTTTTTTTTATTTTTTTGAATATGTATTATTTAGCCTCTAAATTTGAAACTATGAATCTCTACTGAAAATTAATGAAATTTGACTGATTTTCAGTGATTCTGTTGTCATCGTTTCAATCAGTAAAATTTAATCGAAAATTAGTTTAGAATTTTTTTTTAATTGTTTAATCAGTGGAAAATGGCTCAAAATTCCTAATTTAATTATTTTTAACTGATTTGAATGAATAGAAGTCGAGAGAGTAATAAAAATAGTCTCTGGAAATTAGTCAAACACTAATTCCGGTTTTTTAGTCTAAATTATTGATTTTTTATTAAACAGTAGAAAAATTGTTTCTCTCCTTTGTGACTTGAGATAAATATTTTCATGATTTTTATTAAATTTCATCTCCCAGCGATATAACTTAAACGAACTTGAAAGATATTTAAATTAGGTATGCAATTTACTAAAGTATTTTAGCATTAACGTCACGTCTTATGGCGAAAATGATTTTTCTCGCCTCGTAAAGTAGATGAAATGACGAAGAGCAAAAGACGAAAGAGTGTCTTGAGCTGATAAACAGAATTCCTTGTTCGGGGGACACCATAATAATGCCAACCCTATTATCTTCAAGACATAAAGAAAGTTTGATATGATTTAATGATATTTTTCTTCCTTTTCATTCTTTTGCCTCAAAATTATTTTATGTATCATTGTTCGTTTGGGGTGAAAATAGTAATAAACAGTTTTATCTGACTGAAGAAAAAAAAATAAAAGTGCTAAATTGTTTTTAGTCGAAATTTGAAAAATTTTAAAGTTTAAAAATTGTAATTGTTTTCAAAAAAAAAAGGATTAGAAGTTATTAAATATTTCGCCCTGGTTTTATGTTTTTATAGTCACATATAAATTCCATTAGGGGTCGGAAAAATTTTTTATTTCAACCAGCAAGTTTTGCCTTTTACGATCTGAAACTTTTATCATTTCCGCGCACAAGGTTTTCTTAGGATATCATCATATGCTTGGGAATAGAATTAAAAATACTTGACGTAAATTATTTTTTAGATGAGAATTTTTGGATTTACTGTTATTTATTCAGTACACGGAGTTGTAATTAGTGGGGGTTTTTTTTTTATTATTTTTATTTTTTAGATATTAATTTAAATATTTTAGTGTTTTGCCGTTGCGTTTAATTCCTTTAATTTTGGAATGTCAAATATTTTCATTTGAGTTTTAATTTCGGAGGGAAGTAATAGTTTTCACTCTCCATCTCTCATAGATTTTCAATAATTTGAGTTTACACGTTTTATGTGAAAATCTAGTGGAAATAATTCGGTGCTTGGGGACTTTTACTCAAGTCCATAGAGGTAGCGGATTTGAACACGCCACTAACTTTCGCTGAATTACTTGGACTCTTATTAAACCGCCTTTCAACCGCTCGTAAATTTTACGAATTACAGTCGTTAAAACGCTTGCTTAGGTATTCGTATATATATGTGAGAAGAAAAAAAAAATTGAATTCTCATTTATTCCCTTTTTTTACAATCTAATGGGTATTGATTTGCCTAAATGTGACAGGCGTGTCTTATATTTCGAACTTTAGGGAAAAAAAAAAAATATTTTCAGAAAAATTTCCTTTTTTTTCCCTATTCGACATTTATTGAAAGTACGTACTACTTATCAACTTAGAATTCAGTGATTCTTATTAGAGGTATGAAAAAAAGTTTTTATACTCGATATTTCCGTCGAAAGGAAAGATTAATTATCCTTTTCTTTCTACGTTCAACGGAGGTTTCATGAAGCTTGAGCAATTGCTGGTAGGATGAACAGAAGATTCGATTACGTCGCTAAGAGGGAGAGAATAGTTGAACGAGTCAAATTAGTCTCCTTTTCGAAAGGAATGAAATACTTGTCACAAGAGAATTAAGTAGAAGTCTGTGTTATTTTTCATTAAAGGCACGTCCCGAAAGATTCCACGTATATTTGAAAATTTAATATTCGCGCTGAGAAAATATTTTATATTTAATTCAAAGACAAAAGTGATTTCTCATCATTTCGTTTCATTAAAGTCATGCTTATAAATTTAATTTCAATATTATTATAGTTATAGACATTATATATATACTGTTTATAGTACTATAAAATAAATATCAATAACTAAATAACTATAAATAAATACTACTTAAATAATTATATTTCATGTTTCTATTTTTTTGTGACTACACTGAAAAAAAATTTATTTGATTCAAATAACCGATTATTTGACTATTATCAAATAAATATTTACTTAAATCAAATAATTTTTATTTAAATCAAATAAACTGTATTTAGATCAAATATTTCAGTATTTAAAATTTTAAAGCAAATATTATTTAATTGATTCAAATAAAAATTATTTGATTTAAGTAAATATTTATTTGATAATAATCGGTTATTTCAATCAAATAAATTTTTTTTTCATCCTATTTTTGACTTATTTATGAAAATGCGACTCTCCCTCTATCTGCAACAAAGTTACACTTTTTTCGGTTTAATTCAACTATATATTGAATAACATTATCAAAATAACTAAAAATAACTTAAATTATTAATAATTAATGAATTAATCTTAAATAATTCATTAATCCCAATTAATTAATTGAGAAACTAAATAATTAATTAAGAATATAAATAAATATCACAATTCTTTCCAGAAATTTAGTTATTTTTCAGAAACAATTAAAAATAATTGATTAAGAAAACAATTTTAGTTCAAACTTCGAGAAAATAATTGAATTAAGGTAAAGTTGTGGCAGCAATTCTTAGAAATAATTAAACTTCAGAAGGTTTCAACTTTCGAATGTAATTATTTTAAAAAATTTAATAATCTTCCTTGACAGAATTCAAGTACTTTTGAAAAACTTGATAATATTTCTTTCTAAGGAATTAAGAATTTTCAATTGTTTTCCTATTAATAACAAAATTCTTTGCTGGAATTTAATTTTTTCATACAATTTCTCGAATGATTTTAATTTTTTTTTTTTTTTTGAAAAATTTTTAGCGATTATTAGTGATAATTATTAATGAAAAATTTTTCAAAAAATTCACTCTGGAGTAAACTTTCTTAAAATAATTAAAAAATAATTAATATAATGAAGATTTTTAGCTAGAAAATAATTTACTTTTGGAAAAGTGTAGTAGCAATCTCTCGAAATAATTTAATTCGAAAACTTTTCAAACTTAATTGTTTTCAAAGTTGTATGAAAGTTTTTCGGAATAAGTTCATTTTTTTTTAATTGTGATGAAATTATTTATTTATAGAAATGCAACGTTTTGATACGTTTTTTGTTTTAATTTGTCAAAGTAAAAAAAAATATATTTGAAATAATTTTCTCAAAATAATTAAAAACAAGAGAAGAAATTTAGGTAAAAATTATAGAAATTGAAAGAATTTAGAAAAAAAGTATAGCAATTTTTAGAAATAATGAGATTTTAAAAGGTTCCGAAACGAATATTATTGGAAATTTCAATTTATCAGTAATACATAATCATTCAAATCGATTACTTATTTTTAAAAAATATTAAAGGTTTGAATTTTTAAAATTCTGTAAAATAATTGAATTTTTAAAAATCTGTAAAATAATTGAATTTTAAAATTTACACTTGTAATTTTCGGCTGTGGATATTTTTTAGAAAAAATGAATTAAATTAATTTTGACGACCCGGATATTAATTAAAATTGTTTTAGTAGTTGCTAAGTGACCAACAATCAAATTTTGATGGTCGCAGAAAAAAAAAATTTTTTATTTTCATTTTCTTGAAGTTCGAAGAAAAAAATAATTTTTTTCATTTTCTGCTGATTTTCGGCTGTGGTTATTTTTTAGAAAAAATGATTTAATTTAATTTTGACGACCCGGATATTAATTAAAATTGTTTTAGTAGTTGCTTAGTCTTGAAGTTCGAAGAAAAAAATAATTTTTTTCATTTTCTGCTGATTTTCGCTTGTAGTTATTTTTTAGAAAAAATGAATTAAATTAATTTTGACGACCCGGATATTAATTAAAATTGTTTTAGTAGTTGCTTAGTCTTGAAGTTCGAAGAAAAAAATAATTTTTTCATTTTCTGCTGATTTTCGGCTGTGGTTATTTTTTAGAAAAAATGAATTAAATTAATTTTGACGACCCGGATATTAATTAAAATTGTTTTAGTAGTTGATTAGTGACCAACAATCAAGTTTTGAAGGTCGCAGAAAAAAATAATTTTTATTTTCATTTTCTTGAAGTTCGAAGAAAAAAATAATTTTTTTCATTTTCTGCTGATCTTCGGCTGTGGTTATTTTTTAGAAAAAATGAATTAAATTAATTTTAACGACCTGGATATTAATTAAAATTGTTTTAGTAGTTGCTAAGTGACCAACAATCAAATTTTGATGGTCGCAGAAAAAAAAAATTCTTTATTTTCATTTTCTTGAAGTTCGAAGGAAAAAATAATTTTTTTCATTTTCTGCTGATTTTCGGCTGTGGTTATTTTTTAGAAAAAATGATTTAATTTAATTTTGACGACCCGGATATTAATTAAAATTGTTTTAGTAGTTGCTTAGTCTTGAAGTTCGAAGAAAAAAATAATTTTTTTCATTTTCTGCTAATTTTCGGCTGTGGTTATTTTTTAGAAAAAATGAATTAAATTAATTTTGACGACCCGGATATTAATTAAAATTGTTTTAGTAGTTGCTTAGTCTTGAAGTTCGAAGAATAAAATAATTTTTTTTATTTTCTGCTAATTTTCGGCTGTGGTTATTTTTTCGAAAAAATTAATTAAATTAATTTTGACGACCCGGATATTAATTAAAATTGTTTTAGTAGTTGCTCAGTCTTGAAGTTCGAAGAAAAAAATAATTTTTTTCATTTTCTGCTGATATTTGATTCAAGTATAAAAATTAATTGATTCAAGTGGAAATTTTTTCTTTCGAGTAAAAATTGTTTGATTCAAATAGTATTATTTGATTCAAGTATATAAATTGTTTGGTTTAAGTAAATATTCATTTACTAACAGACAATCCGTTACTTGAATAAATTACATTTTTTTCATTAATTTGAACAAAATATTTTTCATCCAAATCTTCTGTGCAAATATTTCTCATTCTCGAATTGAAAAATTTTACGTTTAATTTGTATTTTTTTCGTTCTAGAAAATCGAAAATTCTGAATGATAAATTGATATCATTGTTATAAAAGAAAAATATTTCTTTAGAAAAAGCTTTTTTTGGAATATTATTGTGTTGGATTTGGCATGTCTGCCAAGATTGTAAAATGAGTTTGAATCTTCGACAATAGTTTCCTACCCCTTAATACTAAGAGTGTCAGTGGGTAGTGAAGTGCAATCTATCATTCTCATTCGTGGCACTTTACCGGTCTCGCACTCCTTTTTGCATCTGTCGCATCACTTACTCCCAATAGAAGAATATTTAAATCTCACTCTTCGGAAAACTTAAAACCATTCCTTAACCTTTCTTAACTTTCTTTTTCTCTCTCAACTTGATCCATCGAAGAGAGTTGACACTGTTTTTTTTCTTCTTCTCATTTGACTTTTCTCACTTGGTGTTTGGGAAAATCTTGGGAATAATCATTTTTCTTTTTACACTATCTACATATAGATATGATTGTTGATTTTAACTTTTATTTCGTCAAGTTAACTTGCAATGGAAAAACTACTCACTCGAAAATATATTCTGTATGTATATATATATATAGGAAAAACTTGTTTAAAGTTCGGCGAAACTTTTCGCATTTCCAATTCTGGTCTCTTCAAAAACATTTTATTGATGTAGTTTAACTTTATGCAATATCAGAGAAAGTTAAACTCCATCATCAATAAAAGTTTGAAGAATTAACAAGTTTTTAAATGTCGCGCGCTTTTAACTTTAAAATGAAATTAATCTCGCTTGGAAAATAATTCAAGTATACCGTAGACAATTTAAATTTGAAAGAAGAAAAAAAGAAGTAGTCCGGATTATTCTTTTCTGGGGAAAATTAAATAACTTGTTGAAAACTTATAATCGATGAAGAAAAAGTTTTATTGTTTCCTTATTATATATTTATGTGTTTGTGTGTGTGTGTGAGATAATTCATTGAGAAAAATATTTATTAGGGATTTCTCTTATAAAATGTCTATATATAGTTGAAGATGATATAGTACATTGATTTTTTTTTCCATCCGCCCTAAACAGTAATCGACAAGCTTCGCATTTCGTATTCGACGTATGGGCTATGCTTATATTTCAAATATCATTCCCCCAATATGGAGGGTAGTTCTCGACAACGTGAGCTGCATAATCTGCGTATAAACTAGTATTAAGTGCCATTGTGCATATTTTCTTGCGTTACGCGTACAACCATCTGCGTTATTCATTAAAATGTTACATATTCTCGTGACATTTGGCTATTATTTAAAAAAGGAAACTACAGTGAGAGAAAAAACTATTTTTTCAATAACGACAATGCTATTGAATTGAATTTTTTGAAACCATCAATTTTTTCTCCACTTCTGTCAATAATTTTTTTTTTTAAATAACTTGAATCTTGAAGAACTACTATAAAATTATGGCTTTTGAATTATTTAACAGCATGTGACTGTTAAAAATTCGATGGTAATATTTTCGATCACTTTTCTCATTAAGTATTTAGTAAATTGAGCTAAATTTTGCAAAAAGTCTAAAATAGAATAAAGAAACTAAAACGAATATATATATAATAAAAAAACTAGACCAGAAACTAATTCAAAAGTTAATTGTGATAAATCATTTTGAAATCGGTAAAGATGAAAAATTGATTTAAAGTGACCGTGACAATAGAAAATTTTAAAGTAATTTGTAATAATAATTAATTTTACAAATATTTAAACTTTTGCTCATTACTGCCCTTTTTTATATTATTTTTGACTTTTGTAAAAAAAATCCAGCTCAATTTATTAAATATTTAAAGAGAAAAGTGGTCGAAAAAATTACCATTAAAGACCCAACAATCACACACTGAAAAAAATTTAATTAATTCAAATAAGCGATTAAATGAACGAATTTTTTTTCACTTTCAGTGTTTTTGAAACTTATTGTACAAAAATAGAAAAATAACGGAAATTAAAGATCCTAAAGTTCTGAACGTTCAATTGAACGATATTTATTTTTTTCTTCTAAAAATCAAATTTATATTGCAATTATTTTGCGTTACTATCAAAAAAATTAATTATTGAGTTTCTAAACATAAAACTTCATTTAAAAAATTTTTTTATGATTAGTAATGTATTAAAATGTCTTGAATAAAAAAAATTTCGTTCATTTGAACATTCAAAACTTCAGAATCATGGAAATTAAACAATATTTAGTTTAGAATTAATTTGTTTGAATCTAAAAATAAAAGCAGCAGATCTTAGAAATAATTTTATTTCGGAGGGTTTAACTTTCGAATTTAATTATTTAAGAAATTTTAAGAATATTCTTTGCCAGAATTTATGTACGAAGAAATTAATAAAATTCTTTAAAAAAAATAAAAAAATAATGAATTCAATTGTTTTCCTATTAATAACAAAATTCTTTGATGGTATTTATTTTTTACTACAATTTTTCGAGTAAATTTAAGTAAAAATAATTGATTTAAAGAAGATTTTTATCTAGAAAATAATTTAACTCAGAAAAAGTGTAGTAGCAATCTTTTGAAATAATTAAATTCGGAAAAGGTTTCAAAATTCAATGGTTTTCGAAATTTTAAGAAAATTTATAAATAAATAGACAAATTTTTTTGATAATTCAATTATTTTCAGAAATTTTAAAGAAAAAATGCGACTGAGATTTTTTAAATTTTCAGAAAATTAAAGTTAAAGGTAAAAGTTTTAGTAAAAGAAATGTTCTGTTAAGTATATTTACACATTTCTTTCAAATTTTTCAAAAAAACATCAATAACTTCTTTTTAAAATAAATATTTAATTATTATTTGTCTATAAGATTTAAAATTCTTCAAAAGGATTCCAATTCAAACCTTTTAGAAATTAAACTATTTATAGAAAATTGTTATAAAACTTGAAGAAATCGATCACTCCAAGTCTTCGACTCGGAGCCATCGATGTCTTCATGTTTTATAATAATTAAAGATAACCGAATGATAAAATAATTATTTTATATTATAAGATTTTATAAAAAAAAGAATTTGAAAATAATTGAATTTCTAGGATGAATTTTTTTATTTATAAAGATAATTAAAATTTTTTAAATAATTTTTTTAAAATTCTTTGCAAATAATTGAATTTCAGAGAAGAATTTTATTATTTATAAGGATAATTGAAATTTTGAACAGATTTTTTTTAAAAATGTTTTAAAGTAATTGACTGTTGAAGAAGAATTTTTATACTTTTAAAAATAGTTGAAATTGTGGGAAAAATTTAAAAAAATTTAAAAATAATTGAATTTCTGCGATGAATTTTCTTATTTTTTAAGATAATTGAATTTTGCAAAAAAATTTATAAGAACTTTTGAAAATAATTAAATGTCCATTATGAGTTTTATTATTTATAAAGATAATGATAATTTTGACGAGAAATTAAAAAAATTTTTTGAAAATAAATGAATTTTAGAGAAGAATTTTATTATTTTTAAAGGTAATTGAATTTTTGAACAGATTTTTTTTTAAATGTTTAAAAGTAATTTAATTTTTAAGAAGAATTTTGATATTTATAAAGATAATTGATTTTTTTAACAGATTTTTTTAAAATGATTAAAAACAATTGAATTTTGAAGAAGACTTTTGATATTTATAAAAAAATAATTGAAATTCTACGTAGAATTTTATTACTTTTGATAATAATTGAATTTCCATGATGGAGTTTATTATTTATAAAATTTTGACGAGAAATTGAAAAAAAAATTTTGAATGTAATTGAATTTTTACAAAGAATTTCATTATTTTTGAAAATAAATGAATTTTAGAGAAGAATTTTATTATTTATAAAGGTAATTGAATTTTTGAACACATTTTTTTAAAAAATGTTTAAAAGTAATTGAATTTTTAAGAAGAATTTTGATATTTATAAAGGTAATTGAATTTTTTAACAGATTTTTTTTTAAATGATTAAAAATAATTGAATTTTGAAGATGACTTTTGATATTTATAAAAATAATTGAAATTATGACAGGCATTTTATTAAACTTTTTTTTAAATAATTGAATTTTGGAAAAGAATTTTATTATTTATAAAAGTAATTGAAATTTTGAACAGAATAAAAAAAAATGTTAAAAATACCTAATTAAATTTTTGCCATTCATTTTATTAAATTTTATTAAATATTATTCCAGATTGTTTGATGTTAAAGTATTTGTTGGCGAGAAATGTGATTTTTTTCCTACAATTTTGACAATTTCGTGTTTCCTTATTGGCATTTTTTTCCTAAAAATTCATTCGACTTTTTCGGAAATTTTTTGCGACTCTTCGTGACTTTTGTTGTGAATTTATGCGACTAAAGCGACTTTTTTTGAGTCTTAAAGACGATCCGAGCTCTGAAAACTTTAAGAACATGAAAATAAAAGTTTGTTACAACCCTGTAATGGTAATGTTTTTGTATATAAATTAAAAATAAAAATTGTTTCCTTTTTCTTTTTGCAGAATCGGAGAAGAGTTTAGGAGCGCCTGGACCAGTGGAAAGTGGTCGGGGGTCGGCAGCCTCTCCTGCCCCCTCGTCACCCTTAACATCTTCAACTCCTGTGATTAGTAACGTTTCGTCTTCGACTTCCTGCACGACATCGACCCTCGTCGCCAGTCACGACAAATCAGTGCTTCAGGTGAGATTTTTCTAAATTATGATTTATGTTTATATATATAATGCATGCGTGAGTGAGTGTGTGTGTGTTCGCGCTAGCTCGCGTTATTTCTTCTACATGTCATGTGTCTAGATTTAGAATTACGGGTGTAGAGTCGTTAGAGGCTTATGTTGGGTTTCCCGGCAAGCTTTGATAGTCACTCGTTGCCTCGCTCGAGTAAATGCAGAAGTTGGATGGCGGTCCTTCAATTTCCAAAGTACTCACGAGTCCTATTTGTACCCGAGAGACGCACGAGGATTTCACGCCATATCCGTGACTGCAAAGCATAACAACGTTTTTGAGGAAATGAGCTTTCGCATTTCTCGGGGTTAAAAAAAAAGTAATTCTTCACTAGAATGAAAAATAAAAAGAATGGAGAAAAATAATCGTACGACTTTCTTTATTATTTTCTTTTGCAGGAGGTTTCAAATATTTATCATCACTTTTTGTGGGGGATTAATTGGAAAAATTTGCATTTTTGTTTAGTTACGTCTTCTTCTTGAGGAAATAAATGTAAATAAAAAGAATTAAAAATAGGAAAATTAAAATTAAAAAATTTTTAATTAAAAATAAAGAAAATTCTATTTAAAAAATTTTTTACCATGAATTCAATTATTCCCATAAATAATAAGATTCTTTGGATAAATTCAATTATTTTTATAAATAGTACAATTCTTCGCAGGAAATCAATTATTTTTGAAATATTCTAGTAAAAATTCATGAAAGGATTAACATATTTCCTAAAATTAAAAATAAATATTTTTGATATAAATTATGATAAAAAATTAAATTATTTTATAAATTATAAAATTATTCACAAGATTTACGTTATTTTTATAAATAATAGTGATGATTAATAATAAAATAATATTTTATTAATTTAGAAACTTATAAGTAAATTTCTTAAAATCATTAAAAATAATTGATTTTAAAACGAATTTAATTGAAAAATTGAGAAATAATTAAGAAGAAGTCGAAGTAATTTTTAAAAATAAATATTATAAGGTCTCAAAATTAATTATTTTAAAATTAAAAAAATTCTCTGAAAGAATTTAATTATTTATCAGAATAATTCAATTCTTTGCAGGAATTCAATTGTCTTGAAACTATTTTAATGAATTTTTAGTTATAAAATTTTTAAGATTTCAATTATTTTAATAAATAATCAAATTCTTTGGAAATATTTAAGTATTTTTAAAAATACAAAAACATTTTTTGCTGAAAATCAAGTATTTTAAATATATTTTAATAAAATTTCACTAAGATGATTTAATTATTTTCAAAATTTTGATAAAATTCTTTAGAACAATTAAATTATTTTTATAAAGAATATAATTATTTTTAGGAATTCAATTATTTTCAATGCAATTTTGATAAAATTTGTAGAAAGCGGGTTTAATTATTTGTATAGTAATCAATTTTTGTTTAAAAATTCAATTATTCTCAAAAGTTTTGATAAAATTTTTAATAAGACTTCAATTATATTTTCATTTCAATTGAATTTCTAGAAAGAATTCAGTTATGTAAAAATATTTTAATTCAATTCTTCGTATGAATTCAATTATTTATACAAATAATTAAATTTTTCGCAGGAATTCAATTATAATTTTAATGCAATTTTATTAAAAATTCTAGAAAACATTCGATTTTTTTTTAATTTTAATAAAATTCCTAAAAACAATTCAATTATTTTTAAAAATTGTAAAATTTTTTCGAAAAATTCAATTATTTTTATAAAGAATAAAATTATTCTCAGGAATTCAATTATTTTCGATGTAATTTTAACAAAAATTTGTAGAACGGGTTTAATTACTTTAAAAAATATTAATAAATTGTTCTTTAAAAATTCAATTATTCTAAAAAGTTTTTATAAAATTCCTTGTAAATTTCAATCATTTTCTAAAATTTTTTTAGTAATTAATAGTGATTGTTAACAAAAAATGATATTTCAATAATTTACGAACTCTGAAATTACTTTATTAAACAATTTAAAAAGTAATTAAATTATAGATGAATTTTAGTTGAAAATATTTCTAAATAATTGTATTTAGAAGAAGTCGTAACAATTTTTAGTAATAATTAAATTTTACTTGATTTCAAATTGAATTATTTTGAAATGTTAAGAAAATTCTTTAAAATAAATTAAAAAATCAATTAGTTTTTTAGAACTACAATAACAAATTTTTTTTTAATTTTTCGAAAATTCAATTATTCACATAAAAATTAAGATTCTTTGGGAGAAATCAATTATTTTTATAAATAGTAAAATTTTTTGCTGAAAACCAATTATTTTCGAAATGTTTTGATTAAATTCCATGAAAAAATTCAATTAGTTCCTAAAGTTTTTATGATTTTCTTCGAAACAATTCAATTATTCTTCAAGCTTTGATAAAATTGTTTTGTAAATTTTAATTATTTTCAAAATTTTCAATCAATATTATTACAAAGAATTACTTTACTTTCGAGAAATTTAAAAAAAACGTAATTCTTTACGATAAAATTAAAATTTTTTTAAATAATTTAATTTTTTATGAATAATTTTAATGAAAGTTAATAATCAAATCATTAATTGCAATAATCAATAAATAATGTTTGATGAAAATTTAAAAGAAAATTCTTCCTAAAATTCAATTACTTTCACAATTTTGAATACAAATTATTTAAAAGAGTAGCTTTATTTTTTTAATTAAGAAATTTTATTATGAGAATCATTAATTGCAATAATCAATAAATAATGTTTTATTAAAATTTAACAGAAATTCTTTCTAAAATTCAATTACTTTCACAAATTTAAATACAAATTATTTAGAAGAGCAGCTTTATTTTTTCATTCAAGAAATTTTAGTATAAGTATAATTTATTTTTTCTTTCATTAGAATCTTTAATGTAATTTTTAATTCCTATTGTTTATATACTTTATAATAATATTTTTATTACTAATAATTATATAGTAATGATTATTATTATTTTGAATAATTACAGTCATAGAGAAGGTATATTTGTTTGTCAGCCAAGTAAAAATTTTGTTATAAATAATTTTAAATTGTCACAAATTTTTTTTGCTTCATTGCAATCAAATATTCACTTTTGCTAAGAAAAAAAAATTGTACGAGCCAAATAAAATTGCACATTTGAAACAACTGAATAGATTTGTTGGCTGCGAGGCAAATAAACGTTTTTTTCTTTTCAGCTCTTGGTCCAATATTTAAATTCGAAAATTTACCTCGAGTCCTGGGTCAATATTGGCAATAACAGTGGGTCCAATAATTAGCCAATTATCAGTCTTTGCAATTCTCGACTGAATGTACATTTACTGCCAATAACGCACAATCATATTAATAGGTTATTTTTGCATTCACATACTGAGCAAAAGCAACAAAAAAAATTTTTTTTTATTAATCCAGTAATAAAAAGGAAACGTGTCTTACTGTATTTCTCAAGATGATCCGGAAAATTTTTCTTTATATATATATATATTTGTCTTGAAGTCTCGCGTGCCGGGCTGTTACAAATTCTTGTTCGTCTAACTTGGTCGTTTTCCTTCATCTGTGTTAAAGTTGTGTGAGGAACGATAATTTTGAAGTGGCCTAGCTTCAGGCGACTCGACTAATTAAAGTACGTAAATTAAGTGGAGGCGGGTAAAGAAAAGCTGACGAAAATATGGCAGAGCTGCATTTTATAAACAAAAGAAATAAAATGGCTTCATTCAGAGAAAAATTAAAACCATCAATTTACTCCGAGCTTTATATTCAATGAAGCAAATCAACTTTTTCTTTAAAAAAAAAAACAAACAAAACAAAAATCCCTCCCTATGAATTGGCGCATTTCAAGTGTGACCTGTTTCAATTCAACGATATCTCTATAACTTAATTGTCAATGTGTTGCTCGTATTAGAGTTGTATTCAGTATTCATTATTCATTTCCTCAAAAAAAAGCGAAGGGAAAATTCTCGTTAAAAATCGTAGATAGAGAGAATTTTTACATTTTTTTTGCTTATTGAAGGAGATTCTTCTTTTTTTTTTAATTTTGCGGATAATTTAACGGAATTATCATCCAATGGAAGAAAAGATTTTAATTAGATCTGGTCTTTACTTTGTCTACTGTTCGGTCATTGGTTCATTATTACGGGTTTTAATTGTGGTTCGGTTCTTTTTTTCTTTTCTGAACAAAAAAAAAGAAGTCAGTTTATCAAGTTTGAAAAATAATGGATCGTTAGGACTTGAGTAGATTATTATCGTTACTGGCATTAACTGTCATTTCTTGTCACTATTTTTTTTATTTGCAGAAACTTGGACTCACGCGAATATTAAAATATTTTTTGACACTTTTTCCACATTATACAACTATTTAGTTAGTATTTTTCATTTTTATAAATAAATTACTGACACTTATTTCGTAAAAAGGGAATTCCTTAACATGAGATTTTCAATATTAATTTTTTTAGCAGGGAAAATAATTCTAAGACAAGAAAAAAATTGAAGAGGATTAACTGTCATTTCTTGTCACTATTTTTTTTATTTGCAGAAACTTGGACTCACGCGAATATTAAAATATTTTTTGACACTTTTTCCACATTATACAACTATTTAGTTAGTATTTTTTATTTTTATAAATAAATTACTGACACTTGTTTCTTAAAAAAGGAACTATTCCTTAATATAAGATTTTCAATATTAATTTTTTTAACAGGGAAAATAATTCTAAGACATGAAAAAAATTGAAGAGGATAAAAATATCGAAAAGAAAAGTAAATTAAAAATTGAATTCCGTTTATACTAATTGTCGAACTTTCTAATTATTTATTTTAAAAAATATTTTCATCTTAAATACTTTTATTTAAAATTCTAAAAAAAACTTAAACATTGAAAAAGAGCTTTTACTGAATTGTCAAAATACAAGTTTTGTGAAATTGAATTAAAATTAAAAATTAATTAAATTTGTTAAAGAATTTCATTAAATATTTTTGAAGAAGTGAATTTTGGAAAGTATTTTATTTTATGACTTCAATTTTTTTATTCCAATTTTAATTGAACTTCTCGAAAGGATTCAATTACTTTTAAAAATAATAAAATTCTTCCAGGAATTAAATTATTTTCAAATCAATTACAATAAAATTTCTTAAACGGATTATTGTTTTTGAAAACTTGAATAAATTAAAAAAAAATCAATTATTTTCAAAATTAAGAATAAAATTCTTTGTAAATTTTAATTATTTTTAAAAAGTTGTAGTAATTAATGGTTGATAATTAATAATAATAAATATTTCAGTAATTTACAAACTCGTGAATAAGTTTCTCAAAATCATTAAAAATAAGTGACTTTAAGACGAATTTTAATTGTACAATTAAAAAATAAGGTGAAAACGTAGTAATTTTTGAAAATAATTAAATTTAACAAGGTGTCAAAATTAATTACTTGAAAATTTTAAGAAAATTCTTCGAATAAATTCAATTATTTAATAAAAAAAAATTTTAATAAAATTTTTTATAAAAAAATTGAGAATTCAGTTATTTTTTAGAATAATTAAATTCTGTACAGGACTTTAATAGTTTTGATAACTATTTTAATTAATTTTTAGTTATATAATTTTCAAGATTTCAATTATTTTTATAAATTATAAAATTCTTTGAAAATATTTAATTATTTTTAAAAAAATGAAACATTTTTTTCTGAAAATCTAGTATTTTAAAAATTGTTTAATAAAATTTCCCTAAAAGAAAAAAAATTCAATTATTTTTATAAAGAATAAAACTATTTTTAGGAAAGCAATTATTTTCAATGCCATTTTAATAAAATTCGTAAAACTGGTTTAATTATTTTTGGTAATCAATTTTTGGAACGAATTCAATTATGCAAAAAAAAATTTCTATTCAATTCTCCGTACAATTTCACTTATTTATACAAATAATTAAATTTTTCGCAGGAATTCAATTAGAATTTTAACGTAACTTTCTTAAAAATTCTAGAAAACATTCGATTTTTTTTTAGTTTGAATAAAATTCTTAAAATCGATTCAATTAATTTCAATACAAGAGTAGTAAAATAATTCGAAAAAATTGTTTAATTATAATAAAATTTTTTTCAAAAATTGAATTATGAAAATCTGCATTTTTAAATATTTTTTTTTAAATAATATAGAATTTACAAAAAAATTATTTCTCTTCTATTTTTTAAAGGTAATTCAATTTTTTATAAACAAGTAATTAAAATTTTTTGAAATAATTAAAATTCCATTGAATTGAAATGAAAATTATTTTTTTTTAAACGTTTTAAAAATAATTGGATTTTTAAAAAAGGCTATTCAAAGTTTTTTAAATAATAATCGAGGGAATTCATAAATTCTGAATTCAGTTATTTTCTACAATTTTTAACTAAAATTCGTTTCTAAATAAATTATTTTGACAAATTATTCCAGAGTTAAATTATTGAAATATTTTTTTGTAATTAATTTTTTTTTTAATAATCAAGAGGAAATTTGTTCTTTTTTTTGGCAAATGAAATTTTAATTCAAAACTTCTGTCAATGAAAGCGTAACTTTTATCGAAATAATCATTAATTAACGACTGAGGGAAGAAAACACATTGGTCATTGACCTAGTAACTGTGCGTGACATTTCTTGATTGCGTGTTGTAAAAGCTTTTCTCTGCCTTTAGAGAGAATTGCCCTTTCAAATAACCTTTATTTCGAAAATATGTCCTTTTCAAGTAGGTTAAAAAATTTAAGACAATTTCCTTAAAATCTTTAAAAGTAATATAAAGATTGATAAATTTCATCGTTATTGAGTTCTGTGAATAATTTTTTGAAATGTTTTTTTACTTTTCTTTTGAAAATGTTTTCTTCTTAAAATTATTCTTGAAATAAGTTGACAATGATCGTTTTTTCACTCGTTTTTTTTTTTTGAAACATTAGAGTTGCCAAGTGTAAAAGAAGTGAAGTGTAAAATATGTAGTGAAATTCGATATTCTGGAATAAGTAACCACTGGAGCGTCCTGGGAGTAACATAAGTTTCCTTTTTTCTTTATATATTAGACATTTATTTTTTGAATTTATGGTTTTTCCTATTTTTTTGATTTTTCATGATTTCGCCATAGTTGGAGATTTATTAGTTTTATTATTTATCACACTTTAGAGTTGAATTTATTCACATATTTCTGTTATTTGTAAACTTATTTTTGTTAAACAAAAAATATGTTTATATAAAAATTGATTTTTTTATTCTTTAAAAATATTAACATATTTTTAATTGAATTTTTAAAATTGATAGTAAAACGTGTTTTAATATTTTAAATTTAAATTTCACTATTGATATTAAACAGTGTTTTATTATTTTTAATTTTTTTTTAGTATTGACATTAAAAAGTGTTTTATTAGTTTTAATTTATTTTTTAATATTGACATTAAACTGTGTTTTAATCATTTTTAATTTATTTTTTAATATTGATATTAAACTGTGTTTTATTATTTTTAATTTATTTTTCTACTATTGATATTAAAATGTGTTTTATTAGTTTTAATTTATTTTTTAATATTGATATTAAACTGTGTTTTGATCTTTTTTAATTTATTTTTAAATATTGATATTAAACTGTGTTTAATCGTTTTTAATTTATTTTTTAATGTTGGTATTAAAATAGGTTTTTACTATTTTTAATATTGATATTAAACTGTGTTTTAATCTTTTTTAATTTATTTTTTAATACGAATATGAAAATATTTTTTCTAATCAAAAAGTGAGTTGGGCATTTAGTATTTTTTTGTGACAAAAAAGATCTCTCATCTCAATATTTATTTTGCATTTGGAACTTTTTCGATCGAAAAGTATTTTCCAGCGAGAGTGGAAAAAAATTTTCAATTCATATTCTCTTATCTTCGTAATGTTTTTTCTTTCCTCGTAAAGAACCCATGAAATCAAAAACGTGTTTTTAATTCTATTTTTCAGTAATCGAATCACGTTCTGATAGTTTTCCGATTCAAAATTTAAACTTTAATGTCCGCAATTGCAGTGAGCTTTGCTCTTTATCGAGAATGTTTCTTTTTGTATGAAACCTCTCCCCCCCCCTTCTAAAAAAAGAAAATCGTTAATAAAAATTTAATAGAAGTAAAATTAAAGCTAAATGTTTTTCTTTCCTCTTTTTTGTGCGATAGAAAAAAGCTTTTAACCTGAATTGAAAAGGAAAAAATTTTAATAGAACCGAATTAATGATCTCTTTCTCTCTCTCTCTCTCGTTCTTTTTTTTCCTTATTTGGACAAAAAGAGTTTATAAATTTAGCTTGCGCATTTTAAAATTCCACGAGTCTTGGAATTTTTACAGGTTTTGTGTATATGTATATAAAGTCCTGCGTGGAGTTGCGCTACTCTCTCTCTCTCTCTCTCTCCTAGATTTTTCATTCTTGTAGAAAACGTGTATAACATCAGAGCAAAGTACTTTAACAATTTCGTGCCTTGTCAAGTCTAAAAGAATGTGGCATTTAACTTATTTCCTTGGGCAGAGAATTGTTCATCGCTCTTATATGCGCGCAAGGAAACGAGAGAAATTCCCCAACACCCAACTGGATTTACTAAAACTTTTTTTTGCCTCGTGATAAAAGCTGTCAAATTATGCCTAAATAATGTTTTCAAGAGGTAGACTCATTTTTTTTTGTCTTTTTTGCCTTAAACTTTTATTTTGGGTATTTTTTTAATTTATTTACTTTCCTCTGTTGTGTTGTGAAGTATAAAAATTATTTTATTTAGAATTTATTTTTTCAACTGCATTTAGTAATTTAATAATAAATTATTATTATTTATTATAGCAATTGTTTGTCCTTGTATTTCCGGAAATAAGTAAATTAGTTAATATATGTAATAAATTAGCAAACTAATTCTAAATTAGTTAAGTGGGCTAGAAAATTTTGATATGATTTCTTATGCAAATAATCAAATTTCATTAAAAATTATTTTAAATAAAATAGATTACTTTAATTAACTTAATGTAATTAATTTTGAATGAAATTAAGAAGTATAATTAATTTAATTAATTGAACATAAATTGATATTCAGTTACTTTAAAATAATTTCCGGTATCACAGACAGTCACCTCTTTACTTTCTTTTAATTTTAGTACCTGTTTCATTTAGCTTTTAAACTTTCTATATTTTTAATTAGAACTAGTTTAAAAATTTTTTTAATTAATTTATGTCTAAATAAAAAAGAATTCTAAATTGTTGAAATTTCCATGGATTAAATATTAAAATCTTAATTGACACTGAAATCATGTCGACATAATTTATATTATTTTGAATTCATTAGTTCAGCTTATATTTAATAAAACTGAATTTAAAATAAATTTCCATTTTCCCAAACATAAATAAAAAATAATATAAATAATAATAATAAAAATAATAACATAAATAAAACAATAATAATAAAATAATAATATAAATTTGTAATTAAAAGTAATTAAATTCTTACAAAGAATTTTATTAAATTTTGTTGAGAACAATTTTAGAAATAATTTAATTTTTTGTGGAAAATTTTATTATTTATGAAGATAATTGAATTTTTTGACCATTTTTGTTACAATTTTTAAGAATATTTAAGCCATAACTATGAATTTTATAAAATTTGAAATGAAAACAAATAATTATGTTATTTCGGAAGGTAATTTAATTTTTGTGAAGAATTTTTATTGAATGTTTCAAAAATGTTTAAAATAATTAAATTCTTGTATAGAATTCTAGTAAAGTTTTTGAAAATAATTGAATTTTTGCACAGAATTTTATTAAAATTTTTCTAAATAATTGAGTTTATGCAAAAAAATTTATTATTTGTGAAGATAATTGAATTCTTACGCAGAATTTTATTAAAATTTTTAAAAAATAATTTAATTTCTTTGAAGAATTTGATTATTTATAGCAATAATTGAATTTTTAGGCAGAATTTTCTAAGTCTTTCTAAGAATAATTGAATTGTTGAAAAATATTTTATTATTTATAAAAAAGAATTGAATTCATGTGCGGAATTTTATTAACATTTTTGAAAATAATGGAATTTTCGCAAAAAAATTTGTTATTCTGAAGACAATTGATGAAAAGTAATTAAATAATTTTTTTTTAAATAATTGTATTTTTGGAAAGAAAACTATTAAAATTTTCAAAAATAATTGAATTTCTGTCACAGAATTTGATTAAAAATTTTGAAAATAATTGAATTTTTGCTCATAATTTTGTAATTATTTATGATCTCAAGAATAATTTTACTAATAGTTTCGATAATAAATGAATTTCATCGTGGGATTTTAATGAGAGATTTAAAATTATAAAAATAATCAGTAATTAAAATGATTGACCAATGGAAAATAATTTTTCACTCAATTTCAGTACGTAAAAATTTTTAAACATTTCTTGTTAATTTTTTAAATCATGGTTAAGTGAAAAATGATGATAAAATGTTACAGTTCAATGTGTCAGAATGAATTTAATGTGATTTTATTTATTTTGACCATCGATTTATAATTCCATTTTAATCCAATGTGGAATTCTACTAAAGTGAATTATATTCAGTCAACAAAAGTCGTAATTAAGTAAAGTAATTGAAATTTTAATAATAATTTGTATCAGATTATTTCGAGTTCGTGGTCTCCAGACAACGTAAATTTTTAATACCTTGAATCTCTTTTGTAAGAAATTGAATTCTTTTTAAATAATTTAATAATGGAACTTCTGAGATTAAATCTGAAATCTTGTTCTACTTTAAGATTTTTTAATTTTTCAGTAACTTTTTTTAATTAGAAAATAATTTCTGCAATTAACTGATCTCATTTGATAAAAATAAATTCTATTAATTCTGTGAGTGAATTTAAAAATCAAAAGTAATATTATACACTAAATTTGAATTAGGAAAAAATGTTTACTAATTTAGTCTAGTGACTCATTTTTTGCTTTTAATTCGGTAAATTCTAAATTTGTACTATTAAATCGTAATTTCTAGTAATTTTTAAGAAAAATTTACAAATTAAAAATATTTTCTATTTAAAACTAGTGATTGACTTTTTGCATTTGGTTTAGTAATTTTTTCTATAATAAATCGGTAATTTCTACTTTATAATAAAAAAAAGAAAAATTTACAAATTAAAAATGTTTTCTAAGCAATACTAGTGACTGACTTTTTGCTTTTGATTTAGTAAATTTCACATGTTCCCAAAGTTCCGAAAGTTCAAATAAACGACAATATTTTTTTACTTCTTCTAATTTAAATTTTCTACAAAAAAAAATATTTTTTAGTTGAAAAGAAATTAATTCTAAACTATAAATTTTGTTTAATTTTAATTATTTTCCTTTTTTCGATAGCAATTTTCAAAAACACTGATGGTGAAAAAAAATTCGTTCATATGAACGTTCGAAACTTTAGCCACATAATTTTACTAATAATTCGTAATTACTTTATAATAAAAATAAGAAAAATTTACAAATTTAAAATATTTTGTAATTAAAACTATAATGACCGACTTTTTGCTTTTGATTTAGTAAATTTTACCAATAAATCGTAATTTCTACTAATTTATAATAAAAAATTTACAAATTCAAAATGTTTTCTTATTAAAACAAGTGACTGAATTTTTGGCTTTTGAATTCGTAAGTAATAGTTTTAGAATTAGTAGTAAATAATAGTAATTTCTACTAATTTATTAGTAAAATTTACTAACTGAAAGGCAAAATAGTCAGTGACTAATTCAAATTAGTAACAATTTTTACCAATTCCAATTTACAGAGCAGTGAAAGTGAAAAGTTCTTTCTCTTCCTAGAACATTTTTATTTTTCTTCATAAATTTTCTGATTTAGTTTTTTGTTTTCGATTTTTTGCTTTATTTATTTTTTTTCGATTTCATTTTCTTGATTTATTATTAGTTAATTATAAAGGGCACTTAGACATATATCAAGATGTTGCCATTGACCTTAAAGCTTTTGTAATGACATGTGTTGTTAAATGGAGTGAATCGAAGTCAGCCACTTACGAGCAGACACTCCCTGTTAATTTCCGGTTGCAAACACCCTGATTCCGGTTCTGTTTTGGTCCCCAAACCCATGACACTTTTCTCTCTCGTTCGTTCATAGCGATTTTCACACATTCGTAATATTTCTCTCCCTGCCTGGGCAGTCGTGAAAGATTTATTATCGAAAGTTGTTACCAAATCATTATGGAAATTCGATAGTGTAATAATTCGATATTCGATAAAAAAAAGAAATTCAAACTTCATTAACAGAAGATTAAATGAGAAAATTTCTTCGTGTAGGTGATTTGTAATTAAAAAGGAAAAAAAATATATTATTAATAAAATGGGAATATTTAATTTATTTTTCAATTTTTAAAATGAGTTATTAATTTATTGGCTATTATTTGATTTACAGATTCGAGATTGGCTCACAGTAGAGGAAGAGATGCTACGTCAACAGATTGTTGTTGTCGGAGACATCGACGAAATTATGCAGCTTCTGGATAAACAGAGGGTGAGTTTATTATTAATTATTTTATTGTTTCACTGATTCAGTAATTATTAATTAATTTAGAAAGGATTTTTATTTCTTTTTTTATTTTGTAAATTAATATAATTTTCTTCATTTTTAATTTTTATTAAGCAATTATTTTTATTTGATTCTTATTTCTGCATTTTTATTACATTTTTTACCACCATAATTGTCCCACTTTTCGTCCATTTTTCAGATTTCTGTTACAACAGATTTAAATTAATTTTTTAAAATAGTTGAATATTATTTTCATGGAATAATTATTAGTTCGTTTAAACAGATTTAAGTAGATGATTTTTTAATAATTTTTATTATAAAAATAAATCTGCAAACTGGGACATTCATGATATATAATTCTTTGTGCGATTTCCTGTTTTTACGAGCAAAAAAAAAATTTGTTCGAAATTTTATTTTTCCTCGTAAGAAAAATAAGCAGGCGAATTAATTCGAAAAAATTAATTTTTTAATTTAGTTTAATTGTTGGCGTTTGCAATTAATTTCGTGGAACAAGGGTTTTCTGAATCATTACGCACTTATCCAGATAGACAATTTGGATCCATGTCTGGATAATTGAATTTTGTACTAGACATACAACAAATTGATCAATAATTTCGCTTCATTTCATTAAATGACCATTAAGCGGTATTACTTCGAAACGCTCTTTAACTGATACCATTAATATAATTAATTATGTGCATCAAATGACAATTATTGAAATTGCAATAGAAATGGAGATAGAATGGAATGCTTTGTTTTTGTTCGCAATTTCTAATTATTTGAAAATGTTATTTTTTTATTATAGGAGAAGAAAATTTTTTAGACGAAATTCGCCAATTATTATTGGTACATTTTTCTGCTTCAAGTTGTTTATCAATAAATCGACATTTAATTGGATTAAATAATTATTTAATTTTTGTATTTATTGCAAATTAAATAAATTAAATAAATTACGCAAATTAAATAAGTTAAATAAATTAAGCAAATTAAATAAGTTAAATAAATTAAACAAATTAAATAAAATTAATTAAGTTAAATAAATATTTCATAATAGAGAAGTAATCGTTTATAAGAATCAAATTTTATTCGGTGAATTGATAAAATTTATCTAACGATTTTTATTTATAATTTTGTTACCGTATTTACGTGGTTAATACAAATCAGGGAAAATGCAGGAAAAATTACATTGATCAGGAAAATGTAGAAGAATTTTATTAAAAGTACTGGAAAAATTTTAAACTTGTAAAATTACAACAAAAATTATAGTAATTGGTGTCCAAAAATATTTTTGTTATTAATTATAATTAACTTAGAAAAATTCTAGTTAAAAATTGTTCTAAGTTCCTAAAAATGAATTCAATTTAAAATTTAAGAAATTTTTCTTTTGCCAAAAATTGTAATTTTAATTTCAATACAACTTTAAGTTGTTTGAAATACTTAAAACTAAATTCTTAACCTTTTCACTCAAACAAATTGAAAATATAATTATATTTTGTTCTTTCCTTTTAAAATGCAAAATTATAACAATTGACTAATTTGTTTTTTCAAGCTTTTTTCTTTCTTACAATTGAAATTTTGTGAATTCGAATTGAAAATAATAAAATTTCTTTTGTAGTTTTATTACTGATTTTTAGAAAACGCGAATTTTCAATCAATTTCAATCAATTATATAAATGATTTAATCTTAAAAGAATTAAAATTAGTGTTTTTATAATTTTGTTAATTTTAAACCGTTTTGTATTTAAAATTTTGTTTTAAAATTGAATCTTCATGAAATTTTATTTAAATAAATTCTAAAAAAATAGTTTTTTTTAAAATATTTCTGTTCTATTTTCTAAAGCTAATTAAATTTTGAAGAACAAGAAATTGAAATTTTCTGAAATTCTTTAAAAATAATATTAAAAAAAGTTAATTAATTAATCAATTAAGTTATTGAAATAAAAATTACAATTTTAAAAATTATTAGCTTTTTTGACACTTATTGAAATTTTGGAAAATAATTTTCAAAAGTTCTTTAGAGAATAATTAATTTAATTTTTAAAGTAAATGGAAATAGTTTAACATTTTTAATTAGAAACATTGTCTTTTCTGTAATGAAACTACTTTTTAATTTTTTTATGATCCATACAAGTTTTGAACGTTCAAATGAACGAAAATTTTTTATTATTGTAAGTATTTTTCAAAAATACCATTTGTTATAAAAAACAAAAAGAAAATGAATCATTTTGAATCTTTAAAAACTACATTCCAGTGCGTGGGACAATATTTAAACTCAAGATAAAAGAAAATTAATAATTTTCTTTTTAAATTCAAGTTTTGAAAATTTTTTGTTTAAAATTACGAAAAATTTGTCTTTTAAAATATTTTAAATCCATTGTTTAAAGATGATTGGTTTTTTTTGAAGAAATAAATGAAATTTCCGAAATTTCTATTAGAGTAGTGAATTAATTAAATTTCTGTTAGAAATTCATAATTAACAAAATTTCCACTAGAAGTAATTGAATTTTGAAAAAGAATTTTATTGTTTTTTTTACAATAATCGAGTGTTTAGTAATTATTGTGCTCACTCTGATTTATGCTACACTGTAAAAAGAAAGGTACCAATTTAGTAACAATTTTTGTTCTAAATCGTATTTTAATTCTATTTTAATACCGAAATCAGCTCTAATTTAGAATTTTTATTTTTGCAGTGTATTATTATTTTTAATAGTTTTTTAATTAGAAAAATTTTTTACAATCTACAAAAATTTTTTTTATTTTAATTCAAGTTGTCTACTGATAAAAGTAAAAAAAAAGTTTTGACACCTTTGTTTTAAAACAAAAATAATACGATACCTTGAGTTTACAAGCAAATAAAAATTTAACGTGAGAAATAATTTGTGAAGAAAAACTAAAATATTAATAAAAAAAAAGTGTTATTAATTTTTAAAGAAAGGAATTTATCTGTTTCGTTAGATAAGGTTATTTGTGTTTTCTTGTTTGTTGGGGAGAAATTATGTTCTTCATGAATTTTAATTAAAAAAAAGGAGATAGGTGTAATAGAGCAATCAAAGCAAAGTGGCTTTGTGGTATATATGGTTATAGACAGTACTATAATGCATTGCTGTAATACAAACTTTTACCTCTGCCCTTTTGTTTTGTCAAACATGATTACACTTTACATACATAAATATAAAAAATTAGTTTCTTTCTTTTTCTGTTTTTTTTGGAATTTAATTTTTCCTATTGTCGATATTTTTTTGCTTTTTTATTTATTTAATAATTTCTTTTGACATGGCACTTTTTTTTATTCATACTTTAAAGAATTTTTTCTCTTTTTTCCCTCTATTTAACTGTACCTACCCTATGCCGTTTTTCTTCATTTCCATATCGAAATATTTTTCTTCATTTTATCAATTTACTCTCTCGAAATGGAATTCTTTTCAAAACGGAAAATTTACATCATAATGAGTTTGTCCGTTTATTAGCATTTTGCGACTTTGAATATTTTTGCTTCTAATTATGTTCCGAAAGTTCAAATGAATGACAATATTTTTTACTTCTTCTAATAAAAATTTTCTACAAAAAAATTATTTTTCAGTTGAAAACAAATTAATTCTAAACTAAATATTGCTAAACTTGAATTATTGTTTTTTTCGACAGTCATTTTCAAAAACACTAAAGGTGAAAAAAAATTTCGTTCATTTGAACGTTTGAAACTTTAGCCCCATTTCTAATTTGCGTAGTTTAATCTTTTGTTTGTTTTTAAAGGGTAGGAGTGGGTAATTATTTTTTTTTCGAAAACTAATAAAGTGGGAATCAAAAACTATTTTTTTCGTTTTTCTGATTTTTAGTAGGAAATTAATTTTTTAGATTTGAAAATTGATTAAAAAATGGGGATTTTTTTTGCACACTTTTCGCAAGATATGAAACTGTTTTATCGATGTAGCCTGGTTTGAAACCCGTTTTAAACGTGCAAACTCGACGGATATGTTTGCAGGAGGGTAAATGGCCGACGTGAAATTACGAACAATTCGAAAACGATTGAAGAGAGAAGTTCGTGAGTGCGATATCTGTTGGTGGAAATAAAAAGTTGGAATATAGACTTTTTCAGCGTTTGGAGAAAAGAGCAATATGTTGAGTTGATATAGGGGTTGCTGGGGAGGTTACTGTACGGAAAAACCCTGACATTGGCATTGACGTTAAACGGGCAACGACCGCTGCCTTGCCTTCGTTTACACCTTCCCTTCTCCATTTCAACTTCCTCCTTCTCAATCTTATACCAAATAACCGAATTATTCCCTCCATCGACTCCCCACTCATTTTCTTCATCCACCTTCATGCATTTCTTATTATCTTTTTATTTTTTATGCCTCTATTTTTATTTTATACAAAAATGGTATTATTCCTTTTTTTCTAAATTTTACTTGTGAAAGGGGAAAAGCAATAATTTTTTCGCTGTTATAGTTCTCTTCATTGTTAGCTGTTAAGTGGCAAGCACTGAAAACAGAATTAGTAGATTCAATAATTATCGAATTACTTGTTTATTATCGAATAAATGTATTTTTGAAGCAGTAATTTCAGTGTTTCGCCATTTAATTGGTATAAATAAAAATTATTTTATTCTCTCTAAATATGAATATATACTGATTCAAAATTTAGAGAGAGAATAAAAATATTTTTATTTTTACTTTGGAATTCGTGATTTTTAGTAATAAATTAGCATAAAAATAACTATTTATTAGTAAAATTTACTAATTTATAAGCAAAAAGTCATTTACAAATTTAAACTATAGTAAAAATTTTTATTAATTAAAAATTAAGGCAGAAAATAAAATAATTTTTATTTTTACTTTGGAATTAGTGATTTTTAGCAATAAATTTGTAGAAATTACTATTTATTAGTAAAATTTACTAATTTAAAAGCAAAAAGTTAATTGCTAATTTAAATTATAGTAAATATTTTTCCTAATTTAAATTTAGAGAGATGAAAAAATAATTTGTATTTTTACTTTTTAACTAGTGAATTTTATTAATAAAATACTAAACTTTTCTGTTCATTATAGTTAAATTTATTAATTAAAAAGCAAAAAGTCTGCCATTAATTCAAATTTTACAAATAAGTAGTAATTTCTATTTTCTACTTACTTATATTAGTAAAATTCACTAATTAAAAAGCAAAAAGTCAGTTTTTAATCAGAATTAGGAAAAATTTTCGATTTCTTTAATTATATTAAATAATAATTTTTTCATTATATTTTATTTCTTGAAAATCATCAATTTTTATGTTTTTCAAAATTTAATTTTCAGTAATTCGATTATAATTCTGTGCTGATTGAAAAATTTACAATAAAACATAATTTTAGTAATAAACTCTCCAAACTTGTATTATTATTAATAATAAATTTACTAAATTATCAGTAAAATTTACAAATACGAAAAAATCGTTAAATATTTTAATAATATAATGATAATTTAATAATATAATACTAAAAATAATAATAATAAAAAATAATACTATAATTTTTAAATATTTTTGTTTAGAAAAAAATTCAGTTAGTAAATCAAATTAGTAAAAAAATTTTACTAATTCAAATTTAAGGAGCACGTTTCAGGAATTAGGGAAGTAAGAAAAAATTTAATTAGTTATAAAAAATCTTGACAATCTCAGAGAGCTTTATAAAAAGTACTAGAAAAATAAATTGTAAGAATAACTAATGAAAATAACTTAGAAAATTTTGGTTTTTCAATTCCAAAAACATTATTAAAAATTCCATTAAAAATTTGTTTTTCAACTAAAATTCACTTTGAATTTTTTTCCATCTTAAGAACTTTTTATTCACAATGAATTTTTAAAACAAAGCTTTGATTTTTTTAATTTTAGGAAATATTAAAGTAACTTTAGAAATTCTGAATGAAATTAGAATATTTTAAAATAACTTACTTGCCGTTAAAAATTATAATTTACTTGAAAAGATTTTACATGAAAATAGTTTTCAATTTTCAGAATTAATTAAATTTTAGGTTTTAAACTAAAATCTTTGAAAACTTCAATTGTTTTAAAAAAATAAAAAATAATTAATCGTTTATTTAAAAAATTATTTAAGTTTTTAAACATTTTATTTAGAGTTCGAGGAAAAATTTAAATTTTAAATTCATTATTTATAGTCACTTGATTTTTTATAACAATCATAAAATTCATTGGATTTTGTGAAACTGAATTGAAAAAAATTTGGATTTGTTAAAAAAAATTTTATTGGAACATTAAAAAATCGAATTTTTAAGGAATTTTTATTTCGTAATTAAAAAATATTGAATTTTATAAAGAGTAAAATATTTGTTAGTTTAAAAAGGAAGCATTAAAGGGTTAAAATTTCATGTTAACTAATTTAACTTCTAAAGAGTTGAAAATTAACTTTTTTTATTATTTAATTTAGTTTAAAAAGATTTAAAAATTGAAAATGTTTGTAAAAAATTAAAATTTCGAAAAGTTTTGTTTTAAATTCCGAAAAAATTGTTTTTTTAAACATTTAAAGTCCAGAGTTTAAGAATAATTGAATTTTTACAGAAATATAATTAAAATTTTTTGAAATAATTGTATTTTTCTGAAATTCTATTAGAAAAAATAAATAATTGAATTTTTAAAAAGAATTCTACTGAATCTTTTGGAAATAAATAGTCAAGGGAAGTTTACCGAGAGTAATTATTTTTATTATTTAAGTAGATAAACACTCTCAAAGTTTTAAATTAAATTTTTCCTGCTAAAAGTTATATTTATATATCATTGAACTTTCTTTTGAATTTGTTTGTAATGGAGATAAGAAAAAAGTGAATTTTCTATCTTGAAATCTGGGAAAAGTTGGGAAAAACAGAATAAAATTTTTGTTGGTAAACCTGATCTAATTCAGAGCCTACTAAACTTTTTTTTATTTGTTTCAAGAAACTTTTACTTCTTTGAAAAAAATTCCATTTGACTAAAATAAACATTTCATTTGTTTCAAATAAACATTTTATTTGCTCCAAATAAAAAATGTATGATAAAAATCGTTATTTGAACTTGAAGTAAATTTACGATTTTTATTTTTTAATAAATATTCGTACAGAATGAAAATAAAAAGTAATAATTAAATCACTTTAATAGATTACTAGAAGTTGTTAAAAAATTGTTAGAAATTATTTAATTCATAACCAATAAACTGGTTGGAAGTAAAGAAACGATTAAAAATTGAAATTAAACATTCAAATAGATTGAAGAGAAATATTATCTAAACCGAAGAAAATTGAGTAATTTAAAAACCAAAATAAAAAGAAAGGATTGGGTTTTTTTTTTGAAAAAGACATTAAACAGAAAGTTCTTTGAAAATAATAACTTAGGAGAGAATATAATACTCAATATTATTTCAATAAATCTCGTGAAGCTCGTTTAATCATCCTCCATTATAGGGCACAAAGAAATGGAAATATAATGGTTCTCTTCACTTGGGAAAATAGAATGGTACTTCCACTTGATGCGTTTATGAATAACTAAATGGGGTCAACTGAGAGTCTTTTTTTTAAATAACCGCGCGGAAGAGAATGGAAATAAAAGAAAAAAAAGTAACAATGAAAAAAGGGGGAAAAAGGAAGAAGAAGAAGAAGAAGAAAAAGTAGAAGTAAGTTAGTGGAGTTCGCAAGGTTGTTAATTGAGTCGTAGAGGTAGATGTGCTTTGGTATTCAATATAGTTTAATTGGTGTAAGGTGAATACGGATGC